>JAJEJO010000430.1:291550-312591 GCA_020662805.1 Glaucomys volans
TACCATGGACCATTATTCAGATATCAACTTTACTTCCCCAGTCTTCCTTAGTAAGTGAAATCAGTTCCTGAAAACTGCTGACCACTCAGTTCTCAAAAATAACCTGAGATTTAATGCAAATACTCAATTGCTGAATTCCTGAAAAAAAGCCGATTGCCCTTGAGCCCTCCTTCCACCTCTGCTATCATGAGCCATTGTAATTACTCCTGAGAACTCTCCTTCTGCATATTTTAACAGAACAACTTTTCCAGCCTTGTTCTCCCTGGCAGAACATAAAATAACCCCTTTTCATGTGTTGGTAGTGAAATTATATTCATTTAGTGACTTATTGACTCCTAGTCTCTGCACAGTGGCATTCCAAATGCTAGGAAATGAGAGAACAGGATATTTTTAATTTTAAAGTAAACAGAATGCTAGTGTCATTTTTTTTTTAATTTAAAAGGCATGCAGAAGCATCTAATATGGTTCTCCCTTCCAATGGAAAAATCCTCTCTATCCAGCCCTGTTGGCTGTTATTCTGCTTCCCCAGCTTCTGCAGTAACACTTTTGTACCGATGAAGACCTCCTGATTCTAACAGCAGCTCCAGCTCCAACGTTTAGAAGTTCTGATTGCACCTGCAGCCCTGTCCTCTCAGTAGGGTGGGGAACATTGACCCATGAGCCCTAGCTCTGCTCTCTGAAGCAACACAAATCAATTCACCTCCACCTTTGACATGATGCTTTCTCAAACACTTGAATATGGCCCATCCTGTCCAAGAAAGAATGAACAAGGACTTCAATTAGAGTTCTTTCTTTCACATCCTTTTAAGAAGTCTTAAACCACTTGACCTTTTTAACCTCATCTTCTTTGTTTATAAAATCCTCTGTGGGAGGATGTAGAGGAGGAGGAAGAGGAGGAGGACAGAAGTAAGAGGAACCACAGGCAGAAGGATAGAGAAAGGAGAGAGTAGTGCCACTTACTGGACACTGAGTTCCAGAACCTTTAAGAAAAAGTGCTTCTCACCTGGCCAGTAATGTAAGCACTTTACTTTGCCCTGTTTTGCAAATGTTTACACCATGACCTGTCCAAGGTGACACCATTATTAACACTTAACTGCTCTTTCATCTTCTTTCTGTATCCCATTTTCTGTGTTCCAAAAATGGTAATGGATTTTTCATACATGATTATTTTCCAGACTAGACAATCCCAGTTCCATTAACTACTCCTCATATCATTTGGATTAAAAGCATTCTCAGCAATTGACTTACCCCACTGTGGACGTCTGTTGCTTTGTCACCACGTCCCTGGAAATGGATCATTGAGGCAATTTTGTCATTGTGAATTAAGAGGGTTTTAAGTATCAAGTACTCTGTTAGCCCTGAACCATCTTGTGATAAGGCAGCTAAAACTCTATTTGCACAAAAGATCTGAAAACAGAAATATATATAAAATAAAATGGCTATGATAAACATGAATAAGATCCAATAGTAAGAAAGTAGAAGGAGAGCCAGGTACCAGCCACAAAGCAAACAGACTGACCACCTCCTGAGGGCCACAGACCTAGCTGCACAGGTCCTTGTTCTGTGTTTGACTTATCAAGTCATCATACATTGTGAGTTTATTCTGGTTATCCAAATCCACAGTATTTTCCATTAATTCATAATGTTAAGCTCTGCCCTATCCAATACTTACAGAACTTATCTGGGGGACATATTTTATGAACTTTCAATGTCATTAACATGAATATGACTTTGTGAAGTCTGATTCATTATTTAAATGAATTGTAATCATTTGATTCTCTCGCTAACCAATACATTAAATGATTTTCTCACTAACAAGTACATTAGAAGATAATGTTATGGACTAAATGTCTGTGTCTCCCCAAAATTCATATCAGTTGGAGCACTAATCTCCAATATGATGATATTTGGAGAAGGTCTTTGGGAGGTAATTGGGTTTACCTGAGGTTAAAAGGGTGGAACCCCCAAAATAGGATTAGTGTCCTTATAAGACAAGGAAGAGACCCTAAAGCTTTCTCTCCCTGACATGTGAGAATAAAATGAGTAGACAGCCTTCTACAAAACAGGAAGCAGGCCCTCAGCAAAAACTGAATCTTCCAGTACTTCCCAGCCTCCAGAATGATGAGAAATCAGCTTTTACTATTTAAGTCACCCAGTATATATAGCATTCTGTTGTAGCAGACCAAACTAATACAATAAGCACACTACTTAAGGATTCTTCCAACACACAGCCAAAGTGTGGTTCAAGACATTACTCTCAGGATGGAGACCCGGGGTATCCCATTAAAGCCCCTCTAAGTTGGTAATGATCCATTTTCTATGCCAGTTGGGCATAACTTTTCTACTTGATAAAAATCTCCCATTATTCTTTTATCTCAGTCACAGAAAAAAACAAATTTTATCAAATTATCTATTAAAAGTATCTTAGAAGTTATATATACTAAAATATTTCCAGGGTGTTCAGAGAGCTAAACTACCTATAATTGAAGGATCTAAGTACTGGAGCATGTAGGTGGTAAAACACCACAAACCACAGCTGACGTGCTGATGGGAATACAAAGTCAGATTAACTTTTGGTAAGGCTCCAAAATGGCTGTATTTAATGTGAATGTGAAATAGTTACATAAAACACTAAAAAACTGTCTCTTTGTGCATACAATTTTATATGATGTAAATCATTTCCTAAGAGAAAAATTCGGCATGACTTTCTAAACTTTTGTACTTTTCATCAGGTTTGGGGAATGTAACCCTCCATAAAAAGTGATCACTGCACATTTGACGCAGAAAGGATGTTTGAGGAAGAGGAATGTGAAGGGCATCATGAAAACAGAATTTGAGAAAAAGGACCCTTTGGTCAGGGAGAGGCAGTTAATAAAAGAACACACAACATTACAGAGCCTGTGTGTCCTGAAGGAACAGAAAACACCCACTGATACATTGCTAGAGGCAAAGCCAAGTCAGGGCAGCCATGGGAATGCCTGGAATGTGACACCACAGAGTCCCAGTGGGTCAGGACACAGGAAAGGATGTGATATGCACAATGGAGGATGACACCACAGCTCAAGCCTAAACTTCCTGGTAGTGGTGAAATGGGTCGTGTTCATGAGCATCTAGAAAACCTGAGGAATTTAATGGTCAGAATAAGCAAAGAGAATCTCACACTTTAAAAGAATCTCACACTTCAAAGACATGAATGCTCCATATCAACAGGGTCATAGGGAATATTCTGTTTCCTAAATCAAGGAAAATGAATTGCTGTGATTTTAAACTAATTAATTAAAACATTGAAAGAATGCTCCATCAGTAGGCAGAGCTACACAAAAGGAAAGAAATTAAGAGATCCTGAAGAGCTATTGATTTATGATGTTCAAGTCACAGATATTATACCTTCCCAAAGCTTGGGGAGCCAAATGTGAATTTTTCAGATTTTGGAGAAACAGCACAATAAATATATAGCACATCACTTATCCCCAACAATGGCATCTGGACAGTGACTCTCAATCAGCACATTAGTAACCCTGCAGTATCATGCATACATGTTCACATCAGGTGGGATGAATAATAACTATAAAAGCCTCCCATCAACTGGAGGCAGGTTTTACCAACAAATGATGTATGAAAAAGAGGTCTGTGTTTGGGGATTGGGAAAAAGAGAAAAGGGATAATGGGTTTATATTTGGAGTGATTGAGAGTGATGAAGAAGAAAGAAAAAGAAAGAGAGAGAGAGAAAGAGAGAGAGAGAGAGAGAGAGAGAGAGAGAGAGAAGGGAGGGAGGGAGGGAGGGAGGAGAAAAGAAAAAAGAAAGAAGAAAAGAAAAGAAAGGAAGATGGATGAGAACTAGTCCACAGGGGATAATGAATAGTAGGGTAGAGAAATGTAAGAAAGGAAAGCAGAAAGATGAGAAAAAGACATAGCACGAAAACCAAGAGAATACAGCATCATGAAAGATTAAGGTAGACAGAAAACCAAGATGGAATTATCTCCTAGTATACTCCGAAAAAAAGGAATTAGGAATGAAACAATCATTTCTAGTCCAACTTGGGTTCTCCTACATAGGTCAAAGATAATAAAATGCTCAGGAAATATTACCAAGGTCAATAACATTTTGAATCTGATATCTCAGTTTCCTTTAGTGATCTAAAATACAACTATCTACTGTTTTTTTTTTTCAGATGGAACCCCATATAGTACTTTAGTTTGTTATCAAACTTCATCCAGAAATATTCTTACAGAAATAAACAAGTTAATGCTTCCTACATTATTTAAATATAGAGGCTGCCTTGACTTTGAGCTTTACTTACCTCAGGACATTGATATACAGTACAATATTTCCAGTAGGATTTCTATAGATATTTTTGTGCCAAACACTGCTTTTATTTTCACCCTGTTTTTCAAAGACGAGGAGCCCCTTTTTGTTTTGGGGAACAAAGGATGTAGATTTTTTAAATCAGTGGTTCTCCAACAGAATGACTTTGCTCCCACAGGACATTTGACAATTTCAGAGACATTTTTGGTTGCCACAGCTGAGAATGGGGGTGGGTGGCGTTCTACTGCCTCTGGTGGATGGAGGTCATGAATACCACTAAGCATTCTACAAAGCCATAACCCCCACACACACACAAGGACTAACTGACCCAAACTGTCAATAGTGCAAACCCCGCTTTAAGGAATTCACAAATGGTATGAATCTATATTGTGCACAACCAAAGAAACGAAAAGTTGTACCCCATTTGTGTACAATGAATCAAAATGCAGTCTGTAAAAATACAAAAAAGAATGACAGAAGTTTTGCATCACCTATATCACAAAATAAACATTTCAAAGGAAAGATAATGGAATGAGACAAACATTATTGCCCTATATACCTGTATGATTACACAAATGGTGCAACTCTACATCGTGTACAACCAGAGAATGAAAAGTTGTACCCCAAGTATGAATCAAAAACTAAAATACAATTATAAAAAAATTTCAATGCATACAAAAATTCAATGTAACATTAAATAGTTAAAATGAAGGTGACTTTTAAGAAAAAAAGATTAGAATTAGGTTATTAACATAACAAAGCTGAGAACTCAATGTGACTCAACTAAATTTTCCCCCAAAGTATTCATTTTTCTAACACTTCATTAAATACACTTTAATATCATAAAGCCTTATAAAAACAATGTGAATTTTGAAGACAGAATCTCATTACTTAGTGCATTATTAAATAACATTTTGGCCAGATTATAAAAAGCAATGAAGCAGGAAAAATACTCCATCTTTTTTTAAAAGTATGTTGAAATACTACTGAAGAAGACCACCCAGAGTACAAAAGAATCAAGGGCAGAATAGGTGGAGTTGCTCAATTCACAATAGCTAGATTGTGGAACCAACCTAGATGCCCTTCAATAGATGAATGGATAAAGAAACTGTGGTATATATACACGATGGAATATTATTCAGCCATAAAGAAGAATAAAATTATGGCATTTGTAGGTAAATGGATGATGTTGGAGACTGTTATGCTAAGTGAGATCAGCCAATCCCAAAAATCCAAAGGCCGAATGGTCTCTCGGATAAATGAATGATGATGCATAATGTGGGGAGGGGGGTGGCAAGAATGGAGGAAGGATAGATAGCATAGAGGGAAGGGAGGGGTGGGGTCAGGGTGGGGGGGTAAGAATAATAACAGAATGTGTGACAGACATCATTGCCCTGTGTACATGTATGAATGCACAGATGGTGTGACTCTACTTTGTGTACAACCAGAGAAACAACAGCTGTACTCCATTTGTGCTCAATGAATCAATAAGCAAATAAAATAAATAAATAAATAAAAAGAGTAAGTGAATTATGACTAGTGAGATGGAAGGTGGAGTTCAAAGAATAAGATGGAGTGAGAAGCTTCGGTGTTACTTTGAATTAACTTGATGTCAGGACTTGAGCTCCATTGTGAGTGCTGAATAGGAGAGCTCTTTTCACTCAACTGTTTCTAAGTCCGCATATGGAAAGATAAAGAGCTTATTCCTTTTAATACCTGGCTTGACAACAGTTGATGTATAGGGAAATGATCAAGTGAAATAAACCTTTGCCAAGTTAGTGAGGCAACATATGGAAGAAATATTCCTTGCCTAGATAAACACCAAGCAACCTATGTCTTTGTGGGAGGATTTGAGCTTAGCAATTAAAATTGGGCCTTAATTTTGAGGTATATTTGCATGTGCTGTGAATACAGCGAGCAAAATTGTGGACACTTATATCCTGATTAACTTGGAAGGTACCTGTTTTTTTTTTGATTGTGTAAATTGTACTTAGTTGTTTTGAACTTTGTGGTCCTTGAACTACTTTCTGACTTTATTAACAAGATCAGAAATAATTCAGCCAGTTTAAAACACCCAATGAAATTTTCTTTTTCTTATATTTACACATATCTGTATTCCCACAGAATTCCAGCTTTTTGTGTCTAGCTCTACTTCCAGTATGGTTTAAATAAAAACAAATGCCTATTTAAAAAAAAAAAAGAAATGCAGACTTTAATAGTTCCAATTTAAAAGTCATACCTAATGTGGTCTTAAGAAGCAGGCCTCCCTTTACAGAAATGGCATCCTTGGAAAATTTCAATGTTCAGGAATTCTAACCTGTGCCTGTAGAAAGCATGGGAGGGTGGGGGCTCCACCTCCTGCACCCACCCCACTGCACTAGAGAAGGAAGGGTTCACATTTACAAGGGGCAGCATCAAGCATCAATATGCTCTTTTGCTTCTTCCAGGAAAAATAAGGTATATTCAACTTAAATAGAACAATCGTAGAAATTAAACAGGGGAATGACATACACACATTCTTCAGGGAAAACCTGATTTACCTTTAACCTTTCATCTGCTCAAGGCAACTAGAGGAGGGGACAATTCCAGAAGCCCATAATGACTTGAAGAGGACTGCAGCATCCTGCAAATGCAGGGACTGGGTAAACATTAGCTAATGAGGGTAGACACGTCAGCAATCTGCCCTTCTAGATACTCTTCCCTCCAGCATTGCTAATTTAGTAATCATCTGGACATGTCATCTGTCACTGAAATACCCCCAAAAAGAGTGTAAAGACAAGTTGTGTTTCCCAGATTCATCAGTTGAACAGTTACAGTCCTCTGTGAGAAGTCCCTAAGAGAACACAGTTTCCAAGCCTCACTGAAATGGAAATTGCAGAATGCTCTAAAAATGGCTCAAATACTTGAATATGAAAAAGAGACAAATCCATGCTCTAGTTTAGACAAAAATCTGAGCCAAATGAATCTCAGCTCCCAATCTACCATTTTTTCTTCTCCATCTTTCACTGGACTCATTACTCCCCTATGGATTGAGGGGAAACAGAGGACCACCATTAGAAAAAGGCAGTACCTGCCTCAGAAACCCAGCTCCTGCTGAGTTATGGACCCAAGGAATGGGCTCCATCCATGAAAGTCATTTCTTAAAATATCTTTAATGCACAAGAATCTGAAATCTCAGTTGAATTTGCCAAACACCTGTTTGGTGTTAAACAACAAACCTACCCATTCCAGATTAGTATTTAGAAAGTCCTCAGGGAAGAGAGGTTCAAGGAGTAAAGAATCTATTTTTCATTAGGTCATAAGGAAGCATCATATTTCAGGATAAAAACATTAGGTTATCTTAGCAGATCAAGGTTATTGCTGCTAGCCACCTCTAGCCTTTTTCTCTGACCAGGGCCTTTAAATTCTACATTAGTGACCTTAAAGGGCTAGGAAGGTCTCTAATATTTCAGTTCACTGAAAATTTCTAGTTTGTTTTAACTTTCTCTTTATTCAAGCCTCTGCAACATAGTTTCCATCTTATGATTAAATACTCCATTGGGTCCCTAGTCCATTAATTCCAGTATACAGTCTAAATAACCAAGTAGTTGGTAAAATGGCAATGCTGGAGGTAAGATCATCTGGAGGGGGAAGATCACCAGTTTCACCACTCTGATTAGCTACTGTTTACCCCATGCCTATGGAAAAAATAGAATTGCATTCATTATCCAGATGATCATACTTAAAATGTAAATGGCGAGAATAAAATGTTCGTTGCCTGTACTGTCCACTGATGCCCATGCAATCATCAAAGAACAGGGACTTGAAGTGGTTTTAGATGAGTGTCCCTGAAAGGTTCATGTGTTAAAGGCTTGGGCCCCGGGGTAGCACTATTGAAAGGAACCTGAAGGAGGTAGCCTAAGGGAGGTCCATAGGTCATTGCAGATATGCCCTCAAAGGGGATCATGGGACCCAGCCAGTCCTCTTTGTCTCTTTTGTATCGTGGCTAGTGATGTAAGCAATTTGCTTTGCCACACACTCCCTCCATGGTATGCCACCCTTGCCAGAAAACCAAAATAATGGAGTCACCTGATCTTGGACTAGAGTCCCCAGGACCATGAGACAAAGTGAACCTTTTCTCTTTATAATTTCATTGTCTCAAGTATTTTATTATAGTAGTGGGAAGTTGACTAATACAGTACTGTAACCTTACAAATACAACTCAATGAAATTGAGCATGGAATACATTCAAAGAAAAAAAATGACTATATTATTCACATCCAAGTCAATCTGTATTATCACCATAGAACAATCCATGGAGTTTCTCCAGAAACATTCTTTTTCCTTTGGTCTTCTCATTTATGCTTTTTTGATTCAACAACTATTTTGGAGGACCTACTGTGTGCCATCCATTGTGGTGTCCAGAGCTGACCATCTTATCCCTACTTTTGGTCATCTAAGACCTTGCTTCTTTAAGATGCTCTGGCTAGTCTTTGAGACATAGAGTTAAATGAGCTGAGTTAACAGGTTCATCTCCTCTTGAATTTCTCTAACTTTTTTTGTTGTTACTTTATAATATAATTCGAACATGCTGGAAAAGAATAGAAATGGGTCAAAATCAGACTTCCCTTTCTCACACAGTTGTTTTTATCAGAAAGAAGAAAATGAAATGCATTTGTCTTGGCTATTAAAATAGATTGGGGCAAACAAACACTTGGGATTAGACTATCACAAAGGAAAAGTCAAATAATCCCTGAAGCATTCAAAACCAGATGCAGAAATGTCAGTAAACATCCATGAATGATTGTTTCCTTGGTTGAATGAAAAGGGTGAAAAAAAAAAAAAATCCTAGGTGCAAGAATCGTCAGGTGACAACTGCTAGATTTGCCTGCTTCTATTTCCCTAACCCGAGACACTTCATGATGCTGAGTTTGGAAACTGGACCATAGGGTCAACAGATGGGTATTTAGTTTTTCATATGATTAACAAACATCTCTGGGCACCGCGGGTCAAATCTTGCAGTGGTTTCAAAAATTCTTATGTATAGACTATGCAAAAGAAATGACTAAAAAGAAGAGACAAGTTACAAACTCAAAGTTTTAGAAGGCTTCTTAGAAGAATCTCTAAACTGGCAGCACAGAAGTGGAAGCAACTGAATTATAAAGGCGGGGGATAAAAGCCCAGATCTAGAAATAGTTTTTCTATTTCAAGATTTATCCCAAAGAACTGTACTTTACAAGAAGTTAATTACACCTGTGAAAGCTACAATCATTCTGCTCATTATCTATGCTCCCACCAAACCTCTAACAGAAAGACTCCCTACAAGGAATCAGTGTGGCACAAGAACAAAAAAGCAGGGGGGACCCAAATAAGTGTACAAAAACTGATGTGAAAACAATGGCCAATGCAAAACCTTCTCTACTGTTGGTCATGGGACACTTGGTTTCATTTCATTTTTAACTACTGCTAGGATAGACTGATCCCACTTTCCCATCAAAAATAAAATTATCATTCTACTTCAGAAAGTGGCTCATGGTTATACAAATCATGAGATTTGAGACTGCGGAAACAAAACCATTTCATACACATGTATCTATATACATATATGTACACATATGTGTTATACATATATGTACACATGTGTGTAAGCACATATACACACATATACACACATGTGTACATATGTATATATGAATATGTGCATGTATATATGTGAAAAGTTTTAACATATTTTCATAATATATGAAAACAAATGAGAAAACAAATTTCTAACTACCACCTTACTGTCAAAGATAAATTACTAACAACTGATACTTTCTGTTAGTATCCACTTTTATAAAACTTAGGTACCATAAACATACATAAGGACTTCCAAAGTAATATTCCTATCAAATAATAATTTTTAATCTCATAGCTATATAAATAAAATATAGTTATTTCATCTCATGGGAGAAATCTGAAGCAAAAACCTACATGAAATAAAAATGTCTTTGGATACTTTTATCTTTATATTTAACATATATTTATACTGTGAAAAATGCATTTTATACAAAGCAACTGGACCCTTTATAGACTTCAAATCTCATTTTCCTTCTCAGAGGCAACATCTCTTATCAATTTACTGTGGTCTTTTATTGATCTTTTCCATATTTGTTTATAGTCCATAGGTTATTTTCTTCAATTATATTACTGAACATATTCTATGAATTGGTTTAGTACAGGTACAAATTACTAATGGGAATGAAGATTAGAAGCCAACTCTGAACTACTGTCCATAAAGAGAGAAAAGTTCATCTATAATCATCTTTAAAGGTTCAACTATGAAGTTCTCAACTGCTCATGTTTACTGGAACTTACCCTAACTTTGTTTATCAGAAATCAAGCTCCTAAATTACTGGGCAGTATTTTCATACCTTCATACCAATATCCTGAATGTTATCTAATGAAATCATAGTTGCAGTAAACCCAGAAAGCTCTAGTCTGCCATTAAGTGCAGTGAGCACCCCAGGAGGGAAGGCTGAAGTGGTTTTGAAAATGGCAGAGTGAGAAATGCATAATGAGTTGTTTTAGTCAACCTTTCATCACTATAACAAAATACCTGATACAATCAATTTATAAAGAGAAAAGGATTATTTTGGCCCAGTTTGGGAAGTTTCAATTCATGATCTACTGGCCCCACTGCTTTGGGCCTGAGTGACAAGATAGCACATCATGGTGGGAACACATGGTGGAGTAAAACCACTTACAGCACAAAGCATGGAGCAGGAACAAAGAGGAAGAAGAAGCAGCTGGGATCTGATAATCCTCTTCAAACCATGTCCTGAGTGACCTAAAGACCTCCCACTAGGCCCCTCCTCCTAAATGTTCCACTACCTCCCAATAATACCACACTGGGGACCAAGCCTTTATCAAATGGGCTTTGGGGTACTTTCAACACCCACACTACAGTAATGGGCATCTCAGGAGTGTGCTAACTCCTTCCATCATTCCTGGGATTCCTTTCCTCTTGCTGTTTTGGCAATTTTGCATAGACAGACAGGAACCCAAAATAGAATATTTCATTGCATTTTTTTCAATTAGTCACCCAGAAATCAAATAGATTACTTCTGTGAATCTTTAAAGTCTCTACACAAACCAAATCTTGTGGCATTCACACAGGATTAAACATTTTAAAAAGAAGCATTATTAATAATCTATATTTGATATAAAAGGTTCATCCTTCATCAGCTATAATTAGATCCTTTTCCTGTTTTCCTCGTTCTCCATCCAACTCAGCAGCCAGGGCCACATTTGAACCATCTCACATCACCGTGTGCCAGTTATTAGCATTATTTAATTAGTTTCATCAGTGAACCAAGTCAATGTCAGGAGTTGTTTCTGTGACTTAAAACACTGCTTGAATCAGCCCTCTGGCGTCTACTTCTGTACAATTGGGGTCCCCTGAGCTCCAGAACACCTCTGCTGAACTCAGGTGCCGGCACAAAGCACACAGCGAAGTCTAAACAAAACAACCTCAATGCCTCCATGTTGGCTGGAAGCAGTGTTTCCTAGACAGCTTTTCAAACACCGTACATGATAGACTGCTTGCATATCTGTGCAAGTGGGATGCAAGGTTTTCAATAAAATATGGCACTCATCTTCCAGCACAGGTATTGCTAGAAGGAAAATAAGCCCTTGCAAGGGACTTGGGATCTCTTTGCTCATGTTGCAATAAACAAAGAGTTAGGAGATAGTATTAGATATTGGTAATCAATTTTGGAGCATCTCCTAGAGGCAAGGATTTAGGGGCATGGAAACATGAAAAGACCCAGTCTCTGACTGTAAGAAATTTGCAGCCAAATGACAGATACAGACACATAATGGTATGACTGGAAAACCAGGCCATGTGGGGAGTGGGAACACTGAGGCTGTCCATGCCACAGTCCCACTGAGAAGACTCCAAGAGGGTCCTTGTTCCTCCCTCTTTCTCACTTTCTTCCAACAGGGGAAGGGCTTGGCTGGTGGTGAGCAAGGGGAAACCAAATCTCTAATACTAGAAACATCCATCCTGCTGTGGATGAACCATTCTCCCAGTGGGGACTGATCAAAGGCCCCCTGGGAAGTGAGAAGGCAGTGAATGTAGTCAGAGGCAGGGAAAGCAAGAGACTCAAAACCTCTGGGGGTTCACCAAAGGTTTTCAAGGAGCCCTTATGTAGTACCAGAGTGTCTATGTGGAAAGGATGCTCCTGTCGGTCTGAACAACAGTATCTTGTAAAAACACAATGTGGGAAAACAGGTTATGTGTGGTTTTTTGTTTATTCATAATTGAAGATTCAAATCCATCTTGGGAAACCAATCACTCACGTATGGTGGGAAAACAATTTAAAAGCGTCATAGTTATAAAAGGGCAAATGCTCTGTTCTGCAATATGCTCTATGCAAATGCAAATGCTCTCTTCTGGAATAGGGGATTGATGACTAGGAGTGAGATGCCTCACATAACAATTAGTGTCCTTGATGATATGCAGCTCCAAAGACTATACCTGCTTTAAGGAAAACTCCCTTTTTCTTAATTTTTTAAATTGACAGATAAAATTGTATGTATCCAGTACAACATGATACTTTGAAACAGACAGACATTGTGGAGGGGCTAAATCTAGATAATTAACAATGGAATATGTACACACAGTGGAATAATATTCAACAATAAAAATAATGGAATCTTGTCATACACATTGTGGATGAATAGGGAGGACCTTATGCTTAACTGAAATAAAACAGGCACAGAAAGACAAATATCACATGATCTGACTCATATGAAGAATCTAAAAAAAAAAAAAAAAAAAACTGAACTCCTAGAAGTAGGGAGTGGAATGGTGTTTACCAGAGGCTGGAAGGATGTTGGTCAAAGGACCATATAATTATAACTAGAAAGGAGCAATAAGTTTAAGAGCTCTGCTTCACAGCATGGTGACTGCAGTGATGGTATATAGTATTAAAAATTGCAGAGACTGGGCATTTAGTGTTCTCACTGCTGAAAATGAAAAATCCCTTTCTACTTGGACAGGAGGACTGAGGACTGGGTCTGAGCCAGGGAAGGAGGTGAAAACACAATGAAGGGTGCTCCCACTGGGAGCAGGAGAGTTGGCCACTGTCACCCTGCTGGAGAGAGTTCAGGGACAACCACGGGAGGGTCTGGTCTAAAGGTTGCTCCCTTACCTTTCTGTCACATAAAAGCCTTCTTGAAATCTTAGTTAAATGTCATGAGTTGGCCTTAGTTATATTTTGAGGAACTAAAGGACAGGCTCTTATCCAAACTGGGGACAGAAGGAGTAGGGGGCAAAGACCTTCATCCAGGAAAGAAGACTGTAAGATGGCAAATGTGCCCTTCCAGGGAGCAGCAGCAGAGTGCACCAAAGCCAGCTCAGGGGACAGTGGTAGTTGGGTGGGCCTACAGGATAGGCAGCAGTCCCTGGGGTCCCTTGAGAATCAAGGGGGAGCGAAACCTTCACATTACTGCTAGGAAAAGACTTACATTCCTTGGCAAATCAAAAACTTTATTCTATTGCTAATTCACCCCATGACAACTGCATTTCCATTTCTGTCTCAGAGCTCACAATAACTTGAGAATGTTCACTATTCTTAGCCTCCCTTCCTCATGCGACCATTTCCTCAGCACATTATATGTCTTCCCACTTCTAATCTCTATTTTAATGAACTCATGGATTCTGTTTCTGAATATTTTTAGGATACAAATGAAATATCAGCAATCAATAGAAGAGAAAGATTGTATTCTTTTGAAATCCTCTTGATCAGTACTTACTTTCATTGATGCAATTTATATAAGTCAATTAGAAGAAAAAAATGTCTAAGTTGCTCAAATAGTTTTCACCAGAATCACTAATATAGTTCAGGAATAGATTTCAATTCTTTTTCTAACATCTTCAATAAGTCTGATTTCTACTCCATTTAAAATCATTTGCCCTCTGTGCAATCTCACATCTTTATGAATAAATATACAAGCTCTCCTCTGCTTGACCAGAAAACCTCATATTATAAATAGCAGAGAAAACTGGGAGAGACAAGCCCAATGTCCTGGGACCCACTGGTCTGCTATCCCTGGTTAGAAACACAGGCCTTTCCCCAAAGTGCTGTGTGCAATTAATTTAAGTCCTTCTTCCTTAACCAGTGTATGCTCCTTTACTAAGTGACACTCAGTTTTCTGCTCCCTCATGTCACTTCTTTGTATGACTGTCCTCCACGGGGAACCTCAGGCTGTCTATTTGCAGAATGTTCCCATTTGCTTCAAGTTTCCCTTTTCTATCTCTTTGTACTCTACTCTGCACTGATGGCATCCTCTTTTATTTTATTTTTTTCATTTTTTCTTCTTATTTACACAACGAAACATACAGCAATCAGTTCTGGTCATTTAATTCTCTAACTTCATTTTGGTTTCTGAGGCACTGACTCTTGCTCACACCAATATCATCTTGCCTGATCTGATTCTTTTTCTCTCCTACATGTCAAATACAAAGCAAAACAAAATCTTATTTCCTCTAGGGCAGGAGAGATTCCAACAAAAGCTAGTGAGAAAGGCTAGTGGTGCTTTGATCTCTAGTTGGCAGCACAAGAGAACCAAAGCTTTTCACTCTGCTGTTAACTAATCATTGCTTGAATCAGCTGGGAAGAATTAACAAGTATCAATAATCCAGATGTGTGTTTTCAATTACCATCGTCCCCAAGTGTGCCACATGCTTGGTGAGAATGAGCCTTGGATGCATAATTGTTGCTATATTAGAAATGTAATGCACTTTACCTTAATAAACTGTGAAACACACTGTAACACACTCTAAAATAGACCTTACTTAAGAATGGGTGACATCACAGTCATAGGCTTACTGATGTGGTAGGTAAAGTTATTCAACACTTATTAGTCTGATGAAGTATAAAGATGAAAAGGAAAATAGCTCTTTTGGGGTTTGAACATTCAAGACTTTCTGGATGAAAATTGTCAAAGCACAGATGCTGAGTCTATAGCATGACAGGAATGCATTTTCTGTATGGGTAGGAATGTTGCCTATGTCAAAGGAGCCTGTCTTCCGAGAGGAGTCACCAAGAAGACCTGGTGGGGAATTTCAGGCAGCCCTTTGCAGACCTTTGTGTCTACAAAGACATTTGAGGTCAAAAACAGCAAGTTGTTGGGAGAACTGAGACTTAGGATATTCAGGGGAAAATGGCAAGAAATGAAGTTGGAAAGGAAGAAGGGGGCCACAGCTTAAAGGATTTTACACGCCGTGTAGGGACAGAATGAAGACAATGAGCTAATCAGCTCTGTCTTGGAAAGAGCACTCTGAATAGGATGCAGAAGAAAGGTTAAGAGAGACAGAGATGGATAAGCAGAGATCAGGTAGAGAACTTTTGCAAGACTGAGAACCTGAGTCACAGAGAAGTAGAACTGGATTCCCAAAACATTTCTGGGGCAGACTGAGTGAGTCATCCAATGACTCAGTGGATCTAAGGACAGAACAGGAGAAAGGAAGACAGCAAGCTGGTGTTTGGGCTTCTTAAGTGAGTGGAAGCTCAGAGAAACAGTCATTGCAGGGGAGGGCAATAACACTCTCATGATCATGACCGTCTTGCTCTCCAGCTCCCACACCACCTCATGCCAACAGACTTTGAAATCAAGACACATTAAAAATATTAGAGAGAAAAGTGGCTTTGAATCGAAGGTGTTGCTAACATCATTAATAAGTAAGACTTCTTGAAAAAGGGACAAAAACAATACCAGTGCTTCAGATCTATTAGCAGTCTAGGTCATGTGTATTCCTGGAATTCTTTCTTCTATATCAAACATAATGGTGGGTACCAGAAGCTATTGGTGTTCCTCTGAGTGCTAAACCAAGTAAGAATGAGAACTCTCACTCAATTCCCATGAACTGCCATGCCTAGCTACTCAAAGCATGCTCTGTTGCTCTGAAATTGATTCCTTTATAAGGGAAAAGTTTTTAAACAACAATTATACTTAGGTTTTAAAATATATTAAAATTAATGTCATTACTGAAACACATTCATGGACCCTCTAGGGGTTCCAGAATTATCCGCTGGGAAGCACTTTTACCATCCTGAAAATGTATTGCTCAGAACAACATGATGAGGAGTCTTGGAGAGCATCCATTGGAAGAAAAGAAACAATCTAAAGCCAGGCATATGATTCCGAGATGTGAAAAAATTAAAGGAGTTGAGAAGTGAAATTATCTCACACCTATCAAAGGCTCAAATGAGGCAAAAATTATAAAGGAGCAAAAGAAAAAGGAGGCAAAGAAAGGCAGCAGGGGTGGTATGGAGAAGGACCACCTGTGCGTGGTGTATGTGTCTTCTTTTGTGTGGAAGCAGGAGACCTTTTGTTCTGATAAAGACTCCCAGTCAGGGAAAGAAGGTGAACCCATGCCCAGTGGAATTGAACAATTTCTCTGTGAATAGGAAACATTTTCTCAGAAGCCAGAATTTTCTTTTGATAATCAAAGTCATGAATGAACACAGGTGGCAGAATTTATTCTCTCATTTGCTTCTGGTCTCACTCTCCTGGTTGCTTTAATTTCCAGATGCACAGATATTAAAGATGATTAAAATAGGATTTGATTTATGTCATCTGATGAGTAAATAACAGGATATCAAATTATCTCCTAAAGGATAAGAGAATCAAAGACTGAACATTGTTAAGCACATAATAAAAAAAATAAACGTTACCTCGCCTGGGAACTGTAACTTTCCTGGGAATATGGTCATAGCAGTCATAAGGAAATGTGATCTTCAAAACTTAAGAGCTACTGTTGTACATAAAACAGAAAACCTCAGTCAAAGACAGAAGGTCTGATTTGTTCAATTACTGAAATTATTCAGATTCTTTCCATTTTGTTATTGCTATTTTCTGTTATTTCTGTTAAAATATTCATATTTTTCCATTTTGTTATTGCTGTTTTCAGCTTTAGCTAAAAGAAATTATAATGAAACTCATGTAGTAAATAAATCAAATAAATTTTTTAAACCCACATAATAAAGTCCAAGAAAAGAAGAGGATTGATAAATATAAACCAGTTCCACTGGCTTTGAGAAGAGTCTTCCATACATAATTCTCCCCCATGTAGCTACACATCTCCAAAAACCCTTTGTTTTTTTAGATGGGAAGATCACCAAGAAGGAGGTGAGAAGATGAGAAATGCCCAGGCAACAACCTCACACCTCACCAAGCCCAGAAATATGCCTAGATATGAGCCCAGGGCCTTTGGTTCTCAGCCAGAGATAAGCTTCTCTTTCACAAGGTGAGAAACCTTACAAATGAATGATTTTGGTTTAGAGATGGTCGTGGACAACCAGAAAAAGGGACAAATATACACTGAACACACAAACTTCTCTGGAATCCCATGCAATGGGGTTGGGGGAGGGCAGTCAGTGACCAGCGTCTCCCAGGTGCAGCTTCACCGTACAGCAGGATGCTGGATCACAGTAAGGTCTCTTTCCTTGAGAAGAGAGAAACAGATAATTTTTAAAAGTCCTCAAAGATCTTGAATAATGAAATGATGAAAGGACAAGTGGGAAAATCTCCATAAAGAGGGAAAAGGAGAGATTATAAGATTATAAAATAATTGGATCTCACCCAAGGAACAAAGCACACAGAAACCATATTTCAACTATGAAAAAGCAGACAGATAAACAGTTTGAAATATGCTCATATCATTTGAAACTTAATCAGCCTATAAATGGTATTTTGGATCATAACAAAGAAAATATCACCCAACAGGGCACAGAGAAGGCAGGAGTGAAGAAGGGACCTCTGGGGACCACCACTAAGGTATTAGAGGACAACAATTATTATTCCATACTGCTCTGAACATCAAGGGTTTTTATTTTCCTCTTCAGATACCTGAGCTTGGAATTAGCTCAGAAGTGCCTCACATGCAAAGAAGGCGAAGACAATACATGCTTTCACCGTACTACGATTGGCTGCATAATCCTCTCTGCCAACCCAGTGATATCCAACCCAGTGGTACCCAAGCTAAACTGCAGAAACAAGAAGACTGCGGCAAAGGCTCAAGGGATGGACTTAAGTGAATCCATAATGATACAAATGACTTTGAAGGTAGGTTAAAGTTGCAAATGGAAAAATGAAATCAACATTTAAAAGTCGATGCGATTAAAAAGCAGATCAGGGCTGGGGTTGTGGCTCAGTGGTAAAGCTCTTGCCTTGCATGCGTGGGGCACTGGGTTCAATCCTCAGCACCACATAAATAATAAAATGAAGACATTGTGTCCATCTACATCTAAAAAAGTTAAAAAAAAAAAAAAAGAAAGGAAAGAAAGCAGATCAGTGCTTACTGAGCTGGGGCTAGGAGTAGGCATTTACTGAAAATGGGCACCAGAGAACCTTCCAAGTTAAAGTATTCTAAACACCGAGTCTAGAGAGCCATTAAAATCATTGACTAATATACCTACAGAAGGTAAGCTGTATTGTGTGTAAATTATTCCCTGACAAAGCTGTAATTGATTTTTTTCATTTAAAGCTGGTGTGTTTTAAAATCCAACAATATTCTCTGCATAAAACCATTTTATTTCTAGATACAAGTTACATTAAGAATCTTCTTTTTTTAAAAATGTTCTTTTTCCACTGTTAGAAATGTACATTTTTATGATAATCTAAAAAAAGTTCCTAAGTTTTTAAAAATGACTCTAAATGGATTAATTTCATGATGGCTAACAATCCGAATGGCAACCAGAATAGCAGGAAACACTTAGGAGAATCAAGAGATTCAGCAGCTTTTTCAACATTGACTATGCTCGTGCCAAAGTAGTACATTCATTTTAACGAGCTTGAATTCTGACAGATCACCAGAATTTGATCATTTCAGAAGAAAATGTATTTTTTTAAACTCCAGTGGGCAAAGTCAATAAAGTTTAGCAATGGATTGTGGGCATTCTAACTAAAAAAGATTGCATGTGAATTTTCTTAGTTAAAACATTTGAAAAACACCTTCAAGCATCAAGTTCAGCATCACAGTTAAGAACATTACGTCAGCCTAGTCAGATACGAATCACACAGGGCAGTTACTTTCCCCTGTTTCTGCCTGTGTAAAATGGAGATAGCAATGTTATCTACCACGTGATACTGTTAATATGGTAAAAAAGAAACAAGGTCTACATATGGTAAGCATTCAAAAAGAGCTAGCTGCTGGTCTGCTCTGTGGAATTTGTTTTCCTGGGTCAGGCTCTACATCTAGGGTGATTATTCTCTTTTCTACAAAGCCTCACAGCCAGGGACACTCTGGTCCTTCCCTGTCTTGGAAAGGCAATTAGTCAGCAGTGTTCATGCCGACTGGACAAAATGTTTCCAGCTGTTGTAACAGAAAATATCTTCCAACTTTTGATTCATTATGAAATGTGTTATCACTCATCTCCGGGCACAGAGTGGTGCCATATCCCAGAACTGGTCTGATGGACATACTTTTTTCAGCTCATGTCAAACCAAAGGCAAATGGGCAAAGGAAAAGACACAAGAGCAGGGTTCATTTACAATGGGGTCATTGACACCGGTCCTTTCAGGCAAAAGAAGTGCCAGAGACAGACTCAATAATGTAGACACATAGGAAACTCTCAATGTTCCCTTAAAAACTAATTTAAAAACCTTGGAAGCATTGTGTAGTTATTGTTGCTGAGTTCTCAAAATGAATTCATATTTCCTCCAGTTCTTCCCCTATTTCTCTGCAAAGTATACTCGTGTGGGTGTGAAAATTCCCAAAGTCAAGTTTTCATACATTTTGATAATCCTGTCAAGTTTTAAAAATAACCTCCCTCTCACTTTGACTGATGTGAGGAAATAATCGGTGACTTTACACATCTGACTGCCAACACACCTCTATGGGAAAGTGCAGGCTAAAAAAACTGAAGGCTAATACATTTATTATTTATTTTCAAGATTTTTAAATATGCTACAGGTTTTGAGTGCGGGGACTAATTTTAATGGAAAGCTGTTTTGCTAGCAGATTCGTACACAAAAGTAAGCTTTTTTATATTATTTTATATTACTTAGCATTAGAAATACTATGTAAACTGTAAAATAGAATGTGTCTTTCAGTTATTTCAAATATGAAGGCAATGCTCCCCAAGCATGTTTCAACAGTCACACTACCAAACAATGCAAGGACAACCTCAAATAAGATCAGCCATATCATCTTCTCCTTATAGGAACATAAAAATGTGAAAATGCCAAGTTTCTCTAGCAGTGAATTCAGTGAGTCCTAAAAGGACATTGTCCCTTATAATTTTACTACAAGGAATAGTCCCAGACCTTCCCACCAACTACTAACAGGAAACAGACATTCCCAAGACCTGGCACAAAGCCTGCCATAGAGACCATGATTGATAGATGTTTACTGACCTAACACAGCTACAGGAGAGCACACATTCTCAACACGAAAAGGCATTTAGATTGAAACAGTAAAGCACCATCATCATGATAGAACCCACACAAAACTGTTGGTTCAATTTTGCAAACCCAAAGGCTAGTCTGTAAATAGCATTTTGCAACAGGTCTTTGCTGTTATGGTCACTATTACAATGAGCACTCTGCATAATAAAATGATGTATGAGATCCAATTTCCTCCAACTAAACATACCCCAAAGGCATCATAAAATGATCTAAGATTCTTATGTGATTAATTAATATCACTAAATGCAACAAGAATTTAATGTATTCTTTTTTTTTTTTTTTTTTTTTTTTTTTTTTT
>JAJEJO010000430.1:312691-381517 GCA_020662805.1 Glaucomys volans
AGCCCTATTTTGTATTTTATTTAGAGACAGGGTCTCACTGAGTTGCTTAGGGCCTCGCTAAGTTGCTGAGGCTGGCTTTGAACTCCCGATCCTCCTGCCTCAGCCTCCCAGGTGCTGGGATTACAGGCGTGAGCCACCGCGCCCGGCTTAATGTATTCTTTAAGATACATAGTGAGTCATCAATGTTCACAGCAGCTCAATTCACAATAGCTAAGCTATGGAACCAACCTAGTTGCCCTTCATTAGATGAATTGTATGAGGAAAATGTGGTACAAATACACAATAGAATATTACTCAGCCACAAAGAAGAATGAAACTATGCCATTTGCTAGTAAGTAGATGGATCTGGAGACTATCATGCTAAGTGAAAAAAAGTCAATGCCCCAAAACCAAAGGCTGAATGTTCTCTCTGATATGTGGATGCTGACTCACAATGGGGGTGGGGAGTGGAGGTTCACCAGATTGGACGGGGGAATGGGGAAAGAGAGGGAGGATGGACATGGGAAAGATAGTAGAATGAATCAGGCATAACTTTCCCATGTTCATATATGAATACATGAGCAGTGTAACTCCACATCATGTACAACCACAAGAATGGGAAGTTATACTCCATGTATGTATGATATGTCAAAATACATTCTACTGTCATGTATAACTAAAAAGAACAAATTTTTTAAAAAGATACACAGTGGCTGAGTCTACCAAGTTGACATGAAATACAAACAAAAAAGAAAAGGAGTTTTTGTTATAGAATGAAATGATGCTAACAAAAAAAAAAAAAATGGCCAACCTGCCTGGAGACAATCCTTTAATAGGATGCCCATCCTGGAAATACCCTGAGAAATATGTAAACAATTTTATTTTTCCCAGGGCCATAGCATCAACTAATAAACAGAAATAAAGCAATGAACTGGTTCTCCATATGCAGATCCCACTTACTACTAGAGATTAGTATTTTTACTTCAAGTTGGACCTATAACTCCAGAGATAGAGTTGATTTTCTCATTCAAAAAAAGGTTACCATTGATGGGGTCACGAGGCATTGTACGGTGGTTTGCAAAACCCTGTCTACCCTAAATGGTGTGCAACCACTGCCAATTGACAGCTCAATAAAGTAGGTGACTCCTTAGAAGTCTTAACCTCCCTGACTACACTAAAGAAAACATAATTCTAATTTCTAGGCAGTTAATTCACACTAGTTTACCCCATACATTATTGCTCTCAATCGTCAAGTCTGAAATACATAAGATTCTAGGTCAATAATCCCTATGGATGCTGGCAGGAAATTATCTTCAAGTTACCCCTCCATTTCCTGCATTTATTTAACATGTCCCTATGTTCTTCTGGGCATCTTCCATGCTGAGGGTTTTGTCAAGCACAGGGATTGTATCTGACAACAGTTGAAGATCTAATAAGAGCTCCCACAAAGAGTTTTAATGACTTTCTATCACTTTTGCAGAAGATCTCTAGAAGCATGAGGAGAATATTAAATTTGTGCAGCATATGGCAGGGAGCATATCTAACAGCATGCATATGGACTTTGTGGGAACCATGTACATTAATCTTTTGCTCAGGAACAACATTTCCACAGTGTGTGCTCATCCTTCCCTGCATCTCTTAATCTCCATTTATTCTCTGTACAGGAAGACATCCATCCTCCACCGAGGCTAGATTGCAGTGGGAACACATTTCATACTAATGGACTGGCTGCTTTCCAGAACATTGTTGCTGGCAATCATATCTTGCCATCTGAGGTTAACACTGGTATTCAGAGGATGCTGATGAAACTGCTAAATTGACTGAAATTAATGTTTAATTCCATCTACCATGTAACAACCAGGATTTATCATCTTAAGGTCTTTGGAGTCTGATGTTCCATTCATACTATTGGGTCTTCTGAGCTGGGCATCTCAAACTTTAATATGAATATTGATTACCTGAGAATCTTTTTGAAATGCACACTTTAATTCAGTTGGTCTGAGTGGAATATGACAGTCTGCATTTCCACATGCTCCAGGAAGTATGACTGCTGGTGTCTCCTGACCAATTTTTTATAAAGGATTCTAAGAATAGGGATGAGATTATTCCTGAGTACATAGCAGGATTCTTTACAACTTTTTTTCTGTTGTGTAACTAGTTACCAAATCCCATACTACTACTCTGAAAAAGCATCAGAAGTAAATGTCTAAGCACTGAGAATGTAGCTAGCTCAGTGACAGAGCACTGGCCTGGATGCAGTGAGGCTCTGTGTTCAACCTTCAGCACTATAAAAATAAATAAATAAATAAATAAATAAATAATAAATAAATTAATTAAATAAATAAAATGTCTATTTAAAAAAATGTTGACCTTAAGTTACTTTCTTCTTAGAAAATTTCTTTAAAAATAAAGTACAATTTTATCATACTACATGCCAAGGTATGTTTCCTTTATGGTCTTCCAAGGAGAGGGGAAAAGCATAGAAAGATCACTCTACATGTATTGCTAGCCCTATAATTGTACTTATCAGAATATGAGCCACCAGTTAAAAATCAAGAAATGTCATTTAGCAAATATTAGGCATCCAATGAAGGGATTTAAGAATACAGAAGTCAATGAAGGATTGTCTTCTTTCTCCAGGACGTTTGGTCTTACCCAAGGGCACAAATGGTTCCAACACAAAGCAGAAGTGATTATACACTGAAAGAGAATGACTGTTTTTTCCCTCAGGGAGAGACTCACAAAGGATCATGATGACTGTGCTACATATTGACCTAAAAGCCTAAGTTACCTTGCATTTGTGGAAAAAAAGGCTAGATTTGTTTAATAAGACAGTGTTTGAAAAATGTGAAATTTTCTTTTCTAAGAGGATTCCAGAAGAGAATATTAATTCTGAGAACTTCTCATCCTCTAACAACTGATTTCAGATGCTCCTCAACTTCCTAAGGGGTGACATTTGCTAACCCATCATTAAACTGAAAATGAAAACACATTGAATCCACCTAACCTACCAAACGTCCTAGCTTAGCAGCACAGTACACACTGGAATCTTGGTTGCTTCTCATGATCACATGGCTGAACGGAAGCTGAGGCTGCTACCACTGCCCAGCATTGCCAGAGAGTATCACACTCCGAATATGGTTCATATGAAAGATCATCTAAATTTGAAATTCAAAGACGGTTTCTACTGAAGGCATATCACTATTATATAATAGTTAATACAGACTAATATAATAGTTCAAACAAACCATAAGTCAAACCATGGTAAGTTGGATCATATGCACATTTAATGACTTCTGAAGAATAAGTACTTTACATCCATTTGCTTCTCATTCTGAGATGCCCTAAGATGTCTTCAGCCTAAGTCAGCTCACAGGCAGGAGGAATTACTCTGAAGAATAACTACTTTACATCCATTTGCTTCTCATTCTGAGATGCCCTTGATGTCTTCAGCCCTAAGTCAGCTCACAGGCAGGAGGAATTCTACAGAAGAGTCACAAGAGGAGAAAGTACACAGGGCAGTTGGCTTCAGGAGATCTTACATGAGGCAATGAAAGAATGAAGTTAGAGAAAGGATGACTTAATACATTTTCCATACAAATGTTCATATTACCATATGAAGTTACCAGCAAGAAACCAAACTGTACACAAAATAAGAACTGAACTGCTATTAAAGGAAAAAGACAACAGAAATGGACCAAATTATGAACGAGAGCCATTTTGTCAATGAGACTATGGATAATTTTTATTTATCTTAATATTTCCCCATTTGCTTGAAAATCCTTTATTGATTGCATATTAATCTTATCATGAAAAAAGCCAATTAAAAATTAAATCTCCCATCTGTCTTTTTGTTTCTAGCCCATGTTGTTTACAACAGAATTCAGATTTTAAATTGGATTTTTTTAAGTTCTATTTAATTTCTGGGACTGCCATCTTTCATTTAATTTAGTTTCAAGGATTTAAACTAATCAGAAAAATCTGCTGCAACATATTGTATTCTGCCATCACAAAGTCCCTTAAATCCTGTAGGTTAATGTCTCTGCAATAATTGGCCAGATGCTTTTCATGAAAATCACTTATTGGCCCAGCACCAATTTTTAAATCCATAGAATGTATTGATCAGCTCTATTCTTTATTCACTGGATGGCCAAGAGAATGTCAGGAAGATTTAGAACAATTCATCTGATTCAAATGGTGAGCTTTTTCTAACAGAATATCTATTGTTCCCCCACAGGATAAAAATGCTTTTAGTAACCAAAAGGCTCCCAAATGGGCAGATGAGGGAGTCTTTCATGAAGCAGGAGTCCAACCTGGAGAACTGCCATGATGATCATTTATAGTCTGGGGTTACACTGCAGAGAACACTACCTTCATTGACAGTTACACACCAACACAGCTCAGGGTGATCAAGTCAGCTCCTACATGGCCATGGCCTACACGTACTTTGCCAGACACTGGAGGTAATGTGCTAATGCAGAGAGGGTAGCCCATGGCCAACTGGTCAACAGTCCACTCATATGTTGTCTTATCATTAATTGAAAAAGCATTTACCAGGTCAGGCCCTGGAGGTTCTGAAGTCAGCAGGACACCTTCCTACCTTCATCCTATAAATCTAAAGGTGAAAACAGGCATGACAAACAGGTTGGCATAGTGAAGGAATGTGGGGCTGTGTACATTGAACCCCAAGACAGGGAGTTGTCAATTCCACAGGGGGAAGAAAGAAGTGTTTCATAGACAAGGCCACCTTTGAACTGAATCTTGAGAAATGGGTAGTTTCTTGCTTTGTAGAATTGTGTTTATGATTCAATAAAATTATACTGAATCACCAAGGTAATAACCTTCAGTGTAAATACAGGTAGCAACTAGCTCAATGCTAGGCACAGAGAAGGTATGCAACAAATGATGGTAATAAAAATATTACTGTGTTGCTGGAATGGGTTGCCATACCCTTAAGGAATGACTTACACAACTGAAGAAGTGAAGAAAATACTATCTGGGTTGTATTTACAATTGTCTGACAATAAATGGATGATAAAAACACCATC
Organism: Glaucomys volans; assembly: GCA_020662805.1. Lineage (NCBI taxonomy): Eukaryota > Metazoa > Chordata > Mammalia > Rodentia > Sciuridae > Glaucomys > Glaucomys volans. Next base: position 317,719 of record JAJEJO010000430.1, read on the forward strand.
ATTATTAGTCCAATTATCATAGTTCAATTACAATGGAAACAATGCATAATGGCCACCAATTCTATATTCATGATATTCATAACTACAAGTGTATGTTTTTTCCTGGTGCTGGGATTGAACCTAGGGTCCTGAACATGCTAGGCAAGCGTTCTACAATGAGCTACATCACCAGCCCTGTGTACTTTGAGGAAAGCCTGGATTGTGAAAACAGAAGGGAGAAGTAATATTTATAGAGGACCCACCATGTGTTGAGCAAGGTCCTTCATAGATCTATTTATCAACTAATTATCACACCAATATTATGAGGAATGCATTATTATTTTTATTTCAAAGAAGAGGAGATTGAGAGAGTTTATTTGACTAGCCAAGGCTCACACCATTAATGAATAAAGGGTTTGATCTCATATACTGTCTCATTCCAAATGTCATGCCATTGTCATTACAACATTAAGTGTTTCCATATGAGACACACATATACAAAGGAAGATATAATTAGCCGTTATTAAGAGAAAGTTTTGAGTAATGAGTTCCCATGACCCATTTAAAACATGATATTTTTTCCCAAAAACAACAGAACCCTTAGTTTTTCAGGTTACCAATAATTAGAAACTAACCACAATGTTAACTTTGTAACATGTATTACTTAATTTAATCCCATGACAATTACTAAAAGCAAGCAATATTATTTTTATCACCATTATACAGAAGATGCAACTGAGGATTATTATACAGAGATAACTGTTCCCAGCAGGAGGATAGTGTGTCTGAGGTAGAGGACAGATTCAAACTTGAGTCTATCAGTCCATGAAACTAGTGTTTTCCTCTGTATCATACTACCACAAATATCTTTGGGTAAATTACAGCATAATAAGCAAATTTCCTCATTATAAGTAAACTCAATGTACAGAATTTTTAAACTTAATCTGGAAGCTGATGTATTAGTCAGTTTTCTGTTACTATAACAAATACCTGAGATAATCAACTTCTAAAGAGAAAAGTTTTATCTTGGCTTACAGTATTGAAGATTTTGTTCAGTTAATGCTCAGTGGGTGCTGTTGCTTTGGGGACTTAGATAAGGCAGCAAATCATAGTGGGGAACCTGTGGCAGAGCAAAACCACTCACCTCGTGGCTGGGAAGTGAAAAAATAAAGGAAGAAGGAGGGGCCAGGGTCCCACAATCAACCACAATCATTTGAGGGCATACCCCCAAGGACCTAAAGTCCTTCCACTAGGTCCCACTTCTTAAAGTTTCCAACAGTGACAAGTTGGGGATCAACCATCCAACACTTGTGCCTCGGGAGAATGAACATTCAAGACCTAAACAACTGCAGATTGGGAAGCTAACCCAATTTTCCAGTCCTGAATGAGAAACCTCAAACTTACCATGTTTTCAGACTAAAATCGAAGCCAAGGCCCACCAGATTTTAAAGTCTGATTTCTTTCCATAATAACATGCATCAAAGGTCAAGTCATGGCTGCCAGTCTTTGCAGAAGCAGCAGAAGTCACTGGGAAGGAATCCCAAAGCCATCATAAAAAAACCGCCCAAGTAACCTCAATATACTACAAGGAGGACTTTGGGGAACATAACTTCTGATCTCAGAATTCATGTTATAGAAAATTGACTTTTGCTAATACTAATCAGAGTCTTAAAATACACATCACTATAAGCACCCATAACTGATTACACTGTTAGAGGAATTTGGACTGGAAGAAAACAATTTGACTCTTCACATTTGGAGGAATTAATTTCTACATCAGGACATGTATGGTTCTTAAGTCCTGAATATCAAAAGATTGCACCAAAGATATGCAATCTATTGGCATATTCTATTCTGAACACTTTAATTCTCTAAAATTTTTTAAACTCCCTCTTCTTTGAAATCAACTGAAATATTTCCATCAACTCCCAACTCTAGTAAATCATGAGGATGATTTAACATGTGCTCTGAGTTTGGGTAGAAAATTTTAATTTGACATTTTAAAATGAAAATTAAATTACTGGTATTAGGTTTTATTTACAACAACTGTGAATAAAACTAAAATGTGTTACATTCACTTTTACAACACAGATAATGTATCAACTCATAATGGTAAAACTTTTATACCAAGAATGAAGGATTTATATGTGCTTACAGAAGTCTGAGCTATCATAGGAAGAAGCTCTATTTTTAAAAAAGGAAAAATGCCATTATCACCAACAGCTACGGGGAAAAAAAAAATCTCTTTTTTGGTCCGAACAATTCCAACCACATCCTAAGAATCTTTACTTTTTATTTAGAAATTTTTGGTTTTCATATTTTCTATGTTCATCAACTGCTATGGCCAAGGTCAAATGTTGTAGCAATGGTTATGCTTCTTTAATTTGTAAGAGGAAGACATAGTCTAATTTCTCTAAACTCCTGTGCATCAAATTATTTGTACTTCAGATTAAAATTAGATATTAAAAAACAAGAGATCACTTTGTGATATCTGATTCATAAATTCCTATTGATTGTCATTAGTTTTTTTTCCTGAATTCCATTAAACTCATATTCTAATTACCTAAAATGAATGACTGCAATTATGACTCATTAACAACATCTTTTGGTCTTCATGTTTGGAATAGGTAATGGGGATTCAATAATCAAAAGATAAAGAGAAGACATAACTGATTGACTTATTGACAGTCACTGGATTTCCTTAACATGCCAGCTATCACATCTCTTCTCATTTTCCCATCTCAATCAGTTTGCAAGTACAGTAGTCCCCTCTTATCTGTGGGGGAAATGTTCCAAGGCTCCCGGTGGATGCCTGGAATTGAAGATAGACCAAACTCTACATATACTACTTTTTTTCCTATACACACCTATGATAAAGTTTAATTTATAAATTAGACACAGTAAAAAAAAGCAATAATAATTAATGATAAAATAGAATAAATATAACAATGTACTGTAATAAAAATTATGTGAATGTGCTCTCCACCCCATTCAAAATGTGGAATTTTCCATTTTATATTATCTGATGATGACTGACCTTGGGTAACCAAAACCCTGGAAAAGTGAAACCAAAGATGAGGGGGATCACCACACTTCAGTTCAGTGAGTTCTAGAATTTTCCATATTAGGAAAACAAAAATTGTTGGCTCATGCTAGCATGCTAGCAGTAGTGGAATTTACAAAGTGCACAACCTCCATGAAACATCTACGTGATAAAAATATAACATCCCTGACTTTTGCCCCCACTGTTACCTACGTATGCTGCAATGTTGCCTAGATTTTTAGGGTCAAATGGTAAATAAGATGGGGATGTGCTATATTTTCTACTTAAAGAACAATCTAATTTATCATTACTATTTTCCACAGGGAAGGCAGGATCATTAGAAAGTACCTTATCTTTGATTTTTACCATATAAATTCCCTGCTTAAGCACTAGCAGTTCTAAGACTTGCTGTTCTTCATGTTTCTAAGGAAGGACTCAATAGTCACAGATTTAGCAGATTTAGCAGCTCCAGACAGCCAGATTTGCTTTTCCATAAAAGGATTCAGGAGATATGCAAGGGTATCTTTGAAGCAAATCTTGTACTTTGGGGGCTTATTTTAATCACTTAAAAAAATAGTCACACTCCAAATGACCTTTGGGAGCAGCCACTTGGCAGAGTGAGTGAATAACATACAGCAAAGCCCCAACATCCTGACCCACTTGGTGACAAGAGAAGAGACTCTTAGGCTCAGACTCCACAAATCCCCTCTGATAAGGAGAAAGGGGACACAATTTTAACCCTCAACTAGCAAATGCCTTTTTTCATATTGTGTGTGTGTGTGTGTGTGTGTGTGTGTGTGTTTAGGGGGCTTAATCAAGACCAAATAAATAAAGCATCACTGAAAACAGGCACAGCAAGTATTTCCTTGGACTCCCCAGCCATGGCAACAAAGAGCCTTATTACATGTTCAGTAGAGTCATATATTCTATGAAGAGGGGGAAAGGTTATAGCAAGCCTCTTACTTCAGTGTCCCTGAATGAAGAATGGAGTTGAAATCATTAGAAAAGACTTGCTCACAAATAGGCTACTCTTGAGTCAGCACAGTCATTCTGACAACTTCAAGCTTTCTGCAAAATTCCATTTGGTGCATTTCCATTGTTGAATTCCTTAGGTCAGCTTTAAAATCTCAAAAAAATTCTGTAAGATGAACTCCTGGGTAAGGGCTTCATGCAAACCCAAGAGGCCACAAGCAAGGAAGCCAAGTGGTGGTAGAAATGAGTGAGGGCAACATGTGGTCTATGCCCTCCAGTGCCCATCTCCTCTGGGTAACACATTAAACAGTAGGCATAGGCTTTCAGGGTTCCATTGTTAAAAATCTCAGTATCAACAGTACCTATCCCAGGGATATATCTACTGGCTGCTGGAAGGCAATGTGAAAAGCAATGCTTGCATATCGTCCTCACCACCCACTTACCTAAAGTGATCAAGCTATTCTGGTGGTGGTGTTTTGTTTTGTTTTTCCTACAGTACTGGGTATTGAACCTGGGGGCACACTGTACCACTCAGGTATAGCCCCCGGTCCTTTTTATTTAGTAATTTATTTTAAATTTTGAGACAGAGTCCTGCTAAATTGCCTAGTCTGGCCTGGAACTTGTAACCCTCCTGCTTCAACCTTTTGGGTAGCTGGAATTACAGTTGTGTATCACCACATCTGGTCAAACTATTCATTTTTCAAGTAATTCTATTTTCTAAATAAAAAAAAAGATTCTTTTAAATAGCTTATTGGGTGTTGGAATTTACACACTGTTTATGAGCTTGATGCAAAGACCCAATAAAGCTATTAAATAAAAAGTGGGACCAGTGACGTTAAAGGCGATGCCCTGTTGGACACATGTGGACACTCTACCCAGCGCCATCACAGGTAGAGTAAGATGCCATCCCACCAGGCAGCACGCCATGCACCGGAAGCCTTGGAGGAAAATGGCTTATTCTCTGAGGCTCATCAAGCCCCAGTCTCTGCCAGGGATGTCAAAAAAATCTACTCTAATGTACTTCTTATGGGCAGATCTCTTTTGAACTGAAACAATTCTAAAGAGCCCTGGGGTCCAAGAGGAAGCATTTCTGTTTTCACTGGGAACCCAGGCAAAAAGTTTTTATGTTCATTCTGCTTTATCATCCAATCCCTCTGCAGTTTTTTTTTCTTTTTTTTCTTTTTTTTTTTTTTTTTTTTTTTTTACTACTCCTGCTATGAAAAGAACATGCTATAATAGAAGAAAGGCCACAACAGCAAACTACAGGCTTGCTAAAAAAAAACAATCAAGTACAACAATCAGCAGAATGACCCCAGGGAAAATAAATTTATATACAACATACATGATCAGAAAACAGTAAAATAATATTCCTTGGACAAATTGCTCCTGCTATAGTTTGGATTCTGAAGTTCTCCCAAAAACCCATGTCTTAAAGACCTCTTCCCCAGGCTGGCACTATTGGAAGGTGGCAGAATCCTTAAGGGATGGAACCTAATGGGAGGTCTTTAGGTCACTGAGAGCGTGGCCTTGAAGGTGCCTGTGGGACCCTGGCCCCTTCCTCACTCTCTTTCACCTCCTGCCATGAGGTGACTGACTTTACTTGCCATGTGCTACTGCCACAATGTGCTGCCTTGCCACAAGCCAAAAGCAATGGAGCCAACCAATTGTAGACTGAAACCCCCAAAACTTTGAGCCAAAGAAATGCTTTTCTCTTTGTAAGTCAAGTATCTCAGGTTTCTTCTTAAAGTGCCAGAAAGCTGCCTAACACAGAGCCCTTAAAATTTTTTTCTTACCAGGCACAGTGGCACACACCTGTAATCCCAGCAGCTTAGGAGGCTGAGGCAGAAGGATCGCAAGTTCAAAGCCAGCCTCAGCAATTTAATGAGGCCCTAAGCATATTAGCAAGATCTTGACTCAAAATAAAAAAATAAAAAATAAAAAAGGACTTGGGATGTGGCTCAGTGATTAAGCACCTCTAGGTTCAATCCCTGGTACAAAAAAATATATATGTATGTATGTATATGTATATATATATATATATATCTACATATATATGTGTGTGTGTGTATGTATATAAATATAAATATATTCTTTCTCAGTACCTTTACCTCTGTGTGCTGCTTAAACATATCTGTGGCAATACAGTGGTTACCAAGATCTGGAGTAAGACTGGTTCAAATTCCACCTCCACCACTCATATTTGTGTAGTTTTAGGCATGTTTTTAATAAGTTTGTGCCTTTGTATCCTCACCTGATAAATGGGAATAACAATCCAGTTGCTATAAGGATTAAATGTGCTAATACATGCAAAGCACTCAGAATTATGCTTAATAAAGATGTTATAGTCACAATAGTAAAAAACTGATTTCACATGTATTATCACAGTCGATCCCATAAGCACTTTATAAAACAGCAGTGATTATTTTATTCACGTTTTATTGGTAAACAAAAAAGGCTCAGTTACATATATCAAAAAAAAAACATAAATAATCATGGATAAGCCAAGATTTGAATCATGGTCTGTTGACATTAAACCTGGGATTCTTTCCCATTACACCCAATTATTTACATGTAAACCACAGCAAATGTAGCCACTATAAAATCTTGACGTTAGATACATTCAGAAAATACGAGAACACCATAGTACCTATTCTAGGAATTCATTCTTCAGATAAACATATTAACTGATCATTTAATGTAGAGACTATCAAGAGTAGTGAAAGCTGATTTTTAGACTCAGTGCATAGCAATTTGGAATCCCCAAAATTCTGAAATGAGAGGGGGAAGAGGAAGACTCAACAATATCCATACTTGGTTCTAAATTTTACTTTTGACAAAAACAGGTAAATTTCCATCTTGAGAAAATAACACATGGAAATGCAAAACTCAAATATGGTGGAAAAAATACTTAGAAATGGAACCAGAGGGCTTAAATGTTTTAATGTGCAGTTTTCCGTCTTATTGATACTATAATTCACAGCCAGCAATGGACTTTCTGGTCACTGATATATTTACTGATGACATTCAGGCAGTAGCTTCTTAGATCAACAAGACAGAATCTTATCACTAAAAATCCTTATCCACATGCAAGTTTTATGAAACAAGCAGAAGGCTGGTCAATATAAATGAAGAACTGGCACATATTCCTTCTTTCCTAATGAATTTTCATAAGTTTGAGCATTTAAATGGATCCCTAGAGGAATAATTCTTTCATGACCCACACTCTTTATAATATTAGCATCTATTCTAATTCATTAAGTTTAAATGTGTTAGCTGTCAAGAACTTGTATGAGTCTTTTACTTAAAAGGATCAATTTCTTAATTTATGAATCCATTTTGATTTTAAGATGAACTATACATACAAATCATTCAAATCATTCCTCAAAATCAAAAAGGCATTTTGATAGAGTCACATTAAAAAATACATTTTAAGCAAAGATAAAAATGCTAAAAATTATCATCTTAAAGACACTGTTAAACGATGAAAGATTAATAAATTGCACTGTCGATTTGATCAGTGTTTTTTTTATATATATAATCGGTTCACCATGGGTTCCGTCAAATCTTGACAAAAGTCCACACAGGACCCAGAAAGCAAATGCCTCCTTTCTGTCCATCTCACATTAAAATGTCCACCCATCCATGTTAATAGATGTCAATTTCATAGCTAAAGAAGCTTCCCTTTCATTTTAATTCTGAAATTATATTTTTAATACAAGATAACATAATATTCTAGACACATGCACCCTAAAGCCATCAAGATGATGATATGTCATACCTGAGACATATATTTTAAAATCTATAAAATTTAAATAGGTCTCAGTGAACATTCCTGAGACACAGAATCATAAAATGTTATTTACCTTTTTTACCTCTACATTGTACATATACAAGGCTATATGACAAAGGGCAAAATTGAAAACACCTGACTGAAAAAGCATCGTTATGCTAAGCAAATGATACTGAAAAAGTAGAAAGCCCTGAATAATCACTGACTCTTCAAAGACAGTTTTTATTCTTTACTTTATTTGCATGATTATCTCTGCCCAGGACTAACCTTGGTCCAGCTTGACACCAACAAGTACATGCTTGTTGAGTAACTGACGCAGCTCCCTCAGTGACTTGAGCAAAATGCAAGCTTCAGGTCCCCTGTGGGACACATATACACCCAACTCCCTGGTTGGTCCCTGTGAAGTCAGGGCACCACCCTTACCCAGGCACATGCCCTTACCTGTTTGCCATCCAAGGTGTACAGGCGTTTCACCACTCCAGAGTCCAGCTTGATGGCGTCGGTTATGTCAGTGAGGACCTGCTCAAAGGAATGAGCCGTTTTCTTGTTCAGGAGAATCCTGACAGCTTTCCGCGGCTTCACTCCACTTCTGATGATGGTGACCAGCTTAGGCCGAATGAAATCCTTATTCTCCCGCACCTCTGAAGGGCTGCCTTTGGCAGTGGCCAGTGAAGACACTGCCCGGGAAGCCGAGGTGGTCTTGACATTCACTGACCAGTTGGGGTTCACGTTCTTGGTATACTCCAGTTTCTTGAAGGGTTCTATTGAGCCGCACACATAACTCTCTCCTAAGAAAGAGAGAAATATATTTAAATCTACACTAAGCTAAACTCATTTCTTTTTTTCCTATTTTGCCTTTCATTTTTCTTTTTCTACTTACAGTCAAGAACAGGCTGCAACTTTTAATCCAATGCTGGAGTGATTAATATTGAATGAAAAAGAAAGATCTCTGACTCCTTGTTCTCTCAGCAACAGATTGGCATCTTGGAAAGACAAAAACTATTCCTCTTTTTCTTTGTTTTGGAGTTAGTGACAGAAATATTGTTATGCTTGAATCAGTCCAGAAAAGTGTGAAATTGAATTCAAAATAGAAAATGGCCCGGCGCTGTGGCACCTGTAATCCCAGCACTTGGGAGGCTGAGGCAGGAGGATCACGAGTTCAAAGCCAGCCTCAGCAACTTAGCGAGACCCTAAGCAACTCAGTGATACCCTGTCTCTAAATAAAAAATACAAAATAGGGCTGGGGATGTGGCTCAGTGGTGGAGTGCCCCTGGGTTCAATCCCCAGTACCAAAAACAAAAAACAAAAAACAAAACAAAATAGAAAATATTCTTTGGGACTTAGGGGTATAAAATTTACAGAAAACTTCAAAATCAGAGGTTTCTTGCTACCTGAGACAATTTAAAAACCTAAAAATTGATCTGAACACATCTACTTAAAATAGTTATGAATTTATAAATGTATCAAGAGTGTATGCTAAATATTCCATAGCCAAGTAAAATTCTGAAAGCAAAATAAAAAATAATCCCCCTTTCCTCTTTGGCCATCTATACAGTGCTGACCATGGTAATCACATACACTAGAAAGTCAATTCATATTTGGTGATAGGTAAAAAGTTTTAAAAAATGTTTAACCTACAAACTGTAGCTTCCTAAACTAACTCTACAATAAAAACAGTTAAATTTGTATTTAAAATGACTCCTTAATTTTTTTAATTAAAAAAATAAAATGACTCTAACAGAGAATATTTTAATGAAAATAGTTGGTTAGGATATGGATAACACACAAAAGAAACTAACATATGTACCAAAAGATGATAAATTGTAAAAATGACTGATTCTAAATACAGACTTCATAAAGTTAGGTAAAAGCATTTTGCAATTGAAGATTTTATGATGGAATTTTTATGCGTTAATGTCTTTATAACCAGGAAAAATGTTTTAAAAGCCTACATAATTGCAAATAAAGTGACCTAGACCTCATCTAACACAACCCATTTACTTTTATCTAAATCCTTGCCCTATTTTTAAATTAAAGGTGCAAGCATGCAGGGCCACATAATTAAGCATCCACATAAAAATAACAGAATCAGTGTTCCAAAAACAAGAAAGGACAGCTACACATTATCAAACATTTATTTTGCAATTTTTTTAAAACAAAAATTTCACTCTAATGTATTACAAATATATTAAGCCTCACTAGAAATTGTACAAAATAGAACAAATTTAACCAACCCCCAACACTGGCAGAGCATGATTTGTCCCTACTGTTTTTCTCAGGATTTAAGTAGACAGCAAAAATACATATGAGGGTACGACTACAGTGGTATTTTTGAATGCTCATTAGAAGGGGATCATGAGTGTGACAGTGGAAAACAAGGAATAGGAAATTTTTGTTCAAGACCTGGCCTCACATCCACACCAACATCTATTATTGTTTGTGTTCTTGATAATAGCCATTCTAACTGGAGTATCATGCTAAGTGAAATAAGCCAAACCCAAAAAACCAAAGGCCAAATGTTTTCCCTGATAAGTGGATGATGATATATAATGGGGGTGGGGGTGGGGGGGTGAGAGAAGAATGGAGGAACTTTAGATTACATCGAGGGAAATGAGAGGGGGAGGGTACGAAAGATGGTGGAATGAGAAAGACATCATTACCCTGTGTACATGTATGATTACATGAATTGTATGAATCTACATCGTGAACAACCATAGAAATGAAAAGATGTACCCCATTTGTGTACAATGAATCAAAATGAAGTCTGTCACAATAAAAAATAATTAAAAAAAAATACCTGACCTCTCCAAGCATGTGACCTTGGACAAGTCTCTAGATGTCTGGGGTAGCAGTTTGTCTGTAAAATGAAACCTCACTGGGTTTTTATGAAGGTCAAATTACACAGTAGAGGGAATGGGGACATAGCTCAGTGGCAGAGCACTTGCCTATCATGCATAAGGCCCTGAGTTCAATGTCCAACACTGAAAAAAAATTAGATGGTAGAGATCAAAGTGACTTCAATCACACATTGCAATACAATGTGAGAATGACCCAAAGTGGCATTACCCTGAATTGTGCATAAGTCTGAAAGGAAAATTAAAAATTAAATTACTAAAAATCATAAGCAGTTCTTATGTTATTAGGTACTAATTGTTTCTAAACATAGTTACCAGTGGACATCACACTGGATCCACTTCAATGATAACATCCCAAATATTCCTCCCAAAAAGCACACAAACCATAGCTTACCTGGAAAAGGCAGTCTTTGTCACAGTTGTGTGCTAATTGAAGCTATGTAATTGAATGATTATTTTTAAGTTTATACACTAAGTTAATAGCTAAAAGCATACAGGAGTTCTCATTTCAACAAAGAAAACTTTTAACTTCAGAAAAAATTGAGTTAGAAGAGGGAAGAATTTCAAAAGTATAACTATATTGAATGGATTAATTTGGGGGGAAAAAACACATTTTTTGCATCTTCTTGGATAAAGAAGTGCATCTTCTTGCACACTGAAAAAGTCTCCTGAGCCACTTTGATGTGGCTAACATGTAGGGTGGGCTCAAGCAACATAAACCAAAATAAATGAATGTTTAATCTGTACTGTAACTGTGAGCTCCCCTGCCTTCATTACCACATTAAAAGATGAAAATGGGAATCATGGAGAAGGATGTGAGACTCCAATAAAGGATGATGAGTTGCTGAAGGAGGAGGAGGAGCTACCATCAAATCCAAGATAACACACCACATGGTGCTCAGTCATTTGGAGTTTACTCCACCATGAAGAATTTCAGGAAAAGCTGGAATGGATTGTGTCCACTGATTGTGCAGACAACCTTATAATAAACGATCTGGCTCCACATTTTGATTTTTACCTTAACTGTAATTCTGAACTTCTCTCTACCTAACTGAAGAGGTGGCCTCTGCCTTAACTCATTTAAGTTAAAGTTGATTGTATTTTCTGATTCTATTTTTATTTTTTAAAAAGAGCTTTTCAAGCCAGGCATGGTGGCACACTCCTGTAATACCAGGGACTCAGAAGGCTGAGGCAGGAGGACTGAGTTCAAAGCCAGTCTCAGCAGGCCCTAGTGAGGCCCTAAATATCTAAGCAAGATCCTGTATCTTAATAAAATATTAAAAAAGGGTTGGGGATGGGGCTCAGTGGTTAAGTGCCTCTGGGTTCAATCCTTGATACCAAAAAAAAAAAAAAAAAAAAAAATTAGCTTCATCCCCTCAATGATCCATAGGGAATTTGTTCCAGGATTCCCTGAGGATACTGAAATCTGAGGGTACTCAAGTCCCTTATATAAAATGGTGTAGTACTTGCATAGAACCAACACATATATTTTAAGTCATCTCTAGATGACTTATAATACTTATTACAATGTAAATACTGTGTGAATAGTTGTTAAGCTTTATTGTTTAGGGAATAATAACAAGAAACAACAGTCTGTATTTCTTCAGTACAGATGTGATTTTTCAAACAATATTTTCAATCCAAATTTTCATGGATGTGGAACCCACAGATACCAAGGCATAAATGTAATGTGCTAATATACATGTAATTGTAAATGAACAAATATGATTATTCTGAATGGAAAGAATATACACTCTTGGTTTGGTCAAATAGCTCTGGATATCCAGTATTTAATCTCTTACTTGATCAAGGTTTAAAAGATAAATTATAATCTTGTCTAGAGAATTATTTATAGATTGCATTCAAGTCTCAACATGAGGTATGTGTAAGAGCTATTTAAAATTATAAAATAAGACATAAGTACCATATCCTACTCCCTTTTACATACCCTAAGTCACCCCAAAGTCTTGGCATAACTTCCACTGCCACAATAAAATAAAAGTGAATGTAGCTAAAAAATACCAAGGTGTATTTGATCAAAATAGCCCAAAATTTGCTTTAAAAGTCTTCCATTACTTTCTATAGGTGAATTTAAACAAGGATGGCAAATTGCAAAGATCGTAGATGATTTAAAGGAAATGTCACAAAAATCTGTTTAGAGGTGTTACTGAAAATTACAAAATGGGTTGGTTATCATATGGCCAGTTTGGGTTGGTTTAAGATATGATTTCCTCCCTATGTTGCTCAGATCAGCCTTAAATCCTTGACACAAGTGACCCCCCTGCCTCAGTCTCCTGCATAGCTGGGACTGCAGATGCAATGCCACCATGCCTGGAACACTGCCAGTTCTGTTTTAGTTTGTTCAAGTAAAAAAAAAAAAAAAAAAATGCTATGATAAGACTGATCCTCCACTTGAAATGTAATACTCTGGGAATCTAAGCCACCCCAAAAAATGACAGGAATAGCAGAAGCAGCATCTGCCAAAACTGTGGTAGCATTTACAAAGGCCAAAAGTTAATATTTGCTTTTATGCAAAGAAAGAGATAAAGAAAATGATAAGTACAAAAAGGTAAGGAAATAAAGCATGAAGTTATGTTTGAATCCAACCAATACCCTCTAAAATATATAAAAAAAAACAGTGATTTTTTTCCCCTGGGAAATTTAAATATTTTCAGGAAGTTCAAGGAAAAAATAATTTTGTGAGCACTAGATTATATTTAAGACAATGAAGAATCTGATTTTATTTTTGTTTTTTAAAAAAATCACCTATGAATTTTAAAATTATTCTATTTACCATTATTTTTCAAAGTATGGGAATAAATTTGCTCTAATAAAGTTTACTATAAAAAACCTACAGTTAATTTATTTTGGGGGGTACCAGGGATTGAACTCAGGGGCACTCGACCACTGAGCTATATCCCCAGTCCTATTTTGTATTTTATTTAAAGACAAAGTCTCACTGAGTTGCTTAGTGCCTCACTTTTTCTGAGGCTGACTTTGAACTTGCAATCCTCCTGCCTCAGTCTCCCAAACTGCTGGGATTACAGGCGTGCACACCGCGGCACCCAGCTCTTACAAAGTTAATTCCACCTTGCCATTAGCTCCTGTTTATAAAAAATATTTTTTTAAGTTGTCAATGGACCTTTATTTAATTTGTTTATATGTGGTGCTGAGATTCAAACCTAGAACCTCATACATCCTAGGCAAGTGCTCTACCACTGAGCCACAACCCCAGACCTGGCTCCCATTTTGAAATATTTCCACTTTAAATAAGTTTTCTAGGCACCATTGAAAACTTGGTAACGAGGTACTAGTTCTCTGGTTGACCAGGCCTAGAGCACAGCATCTATGAAGGCATTCCTTCACAGGACTCTGTATTGGGGGATTCTGGAAGTTTGTCCCATTACCCCATAATGCTAGAGTTTTTCAATGGTTAAGACCCAGGACTCACAAATTCTAGTTCTGACATTACTTGGCATCAGTCTGAAAATGACCTAATTCCCATCTTTCCTATTACTAAAAGCTGGTGCCTCTAAAATTCTTTTAAGTCTAAAATGTGGCATGTTCAAAAGTATCTTAAATGAGGAATATCTGTAATATATTTCATTTTCCTAGAATATAAATTTTCTCATTGAAAACTCTGGCAATTAAATTTCACTTAGTGAGTGATGGCAAAATTTAGAACTCATATATTGAAACTTTTGAAAGTAAACTATCATAACATGCCTTCTGGACATGACATTTTATGAGCTAACTCAGATATGCACAGCAACGTTTCATATCTACCTGGAAGGCACCAGTTTAAGGAGATGATTTTCATGGTGCTATAAAAGGCAAGGAAAAAGATTCCCCAAAGGCACTTATGGGTTATTCTTCCACAGGAGTTTTCATAATATAATGTTATATAAAAATAAACTTACAGAAAATAAATGTGAATGCTATGTCAGATCTGTAGGGAAATGTCAACATCTCAAATTCAAGGCATTCAGAAAAACATTGTAAAGGAAAAAATTGTGATATACAATTTTTTTGAAATTTAAAACTAATATATTTAAAAAGTAGAGAAACTAAAATCAAAAGGGGAAAAAAGACTGAGAACCTATAATATATCAACAGCTTAATATAATGGCAAAGCTTATTATAATTTACAAAAATGCAAGATTCTAAAATATATGGTGAAGGACAAAAACAAAACAAATTAGATACAATAAATCATTAGGGACATTAAATTGATAAGAACCCTTTTGGAAGCAACATGACAAACTGTTGTATTTGGAACCATTTTGAAAATACTGGTATCTTCAACCCATAATCTCATTGCTAAGAATTTCTCTTAATAAAATGACAGAACAGCAAATAATAGAATGACAACAAGTATATACAGCATTAACAACCTCCTAAATTGTCCATAGTAAGTTCAAGACCATGATTAGCCACTCTGGGGAGTGAAAGAAACCTAAACCACCAGCCTGTCCTCAAGAACTTAGAAACCAATACATGTACATGGAAGGTTTCTATCACAAGGCAGCAAGTACTGAGTGCTAAATAGGTAGTATAGCCAATCCTAATTCAGAGGAGAAAGAAGTCACTTTCTACTTCTTCATGCCAACTTTGAAAGCAAGGGTATGATTTCCATTGGTTGAAAAGAGAGAGGAGAGCAATTCAGATAAAACAATAATAATATGCTCTATTTCTCAGTATAGCAAAGACATGGAAATACGTTTTCCTCAGGAAATAAAATTGTTTCCTTAAACAAGCAAGTTGGATAAGATGCAGTCATCACTAGAGTTTCTATGCATGATCAGCCTGGGGTGTTTATAGTGCACCTGGGCTACTGTGTAAAGGAAAGGCCAAAGGTGAGCTACAGGGGATGGAAGTCAAGATACCATACCATCTTTAGAACTGACAAGGAGAGGAGACGGAGAGCTGAACTTTGCGTATATACTCTAGGGATGGAGAGGAGTGGATGCTATGAGGTGTAATTAGCAGGTACAATCAATAGAATTGGCAAATCGATTGAATGAGGAGCCCCAAGAGAATGTACAGCAATGACAACACTGAAACTTCTCTTTTGGCCTACTTTTCATATATCGCAGTGAATGAAATAAGAAGGGGAATAGGTTTGGATTAGGTGCTAGGAATGCAAATTAATTTGACTGTAATTTCACCTGTAATCTTCACCACCAGCTTCATATTGAATCTGAAGTACTTAAGAAACAGCCATTTGGATATTCCAGCAAATAGTAAAAAAATACAGTTCTGGAGTTTGGGGAAAAGATGGATGTGGCAGCTATAACCATGGGAATTGAATAAAATGCTCAGGGAAAATGCCCGTACCCATTGGAAAAGCACCATTTAAAGAGTTCCTGGAAGGACAGAAACCATTGATGGGAACTGAGAGAAATCAGGTGCTTGGAACCATGAACAGCAAAGTGTGTGACTGTGAATGTATGAATGTGGGACTCAGGGAGATCCAGACATCAGTATCCAATGCCCCAGGGACAGGAGTGAAGAAGATAAAGATTCCTAAAAGGTCACTGGCTTGGCCAGTAGGAGGTCACACATGGCCCTGTAATGGATACTTCAGTAGAATAGTGATGCTCAATTGTTTTTCATTCATTTTATTATCCATTGGTGCTCTTTTCCTTCCAGTGATATTTATTGAACACTGTGTTTTAGTTAGCTTTAGCATTGTTGTGACCAATGTACCCAATGAGAACAACCCTAGAGGATGAAAAGTTTAGATGGGGCTCACTCAGAGGTCTCAGTTCACAGACAGCCAACTCCACTGCTGTGGGCCCAACGTGAAGCAGCACATTGTGGTAGACGGACACATAGAAGGAGTTATACAACACTGGTCAGCTCATCGTGGGGTCAGAAGGAGAGAGAGAGAGAAGAGGCGGGGAGAGAGGAAGGAGCTGCTGCAGGGAAGATGAACCCTTCCAGGGAATGCACCCAGGGACCCACCTCCTCTAGTCAAGCCCACCTGCCTACAGTTATCACCCAATCAGTCCATTCAAACTAGGTTGGACCAATTTGCCTACAGCTCTCATGATCTAGCCAGTTTATGTCTATTCCTGATTAACAGGAGTTTTTGAGGGGATACCTCACATCCAAACCATAACAACTATCACGCTAGGCTGTGGGGACTCCAATGGCTCCCTCACTTCCAGAGACTTAGATGTAAAACAAATAAATATATCATAATGTAATGATCCTAGTGGAGTGGTTGAAACAGGACTGAAAGTTGAGGAAGTAGAGAGAGAAGATGCAGATTTTTTTTATTGTGGAAGAACTTTGGGATTGAGAGGTCAGCAAGATCAAGGCAAGAATTGTTTAGATTGTGGGAGACTTGTGTATCTGTAGGCTGAGAGGATGAGCATGGAAAAGCTGTTGGTAGAAAAGGTTATATGAATGTCTGCCATTTAGCAGATCATGTTCTAACCCATACCATCTCATTAGAGCCTCACTAGCTAAGAACTAAGATGCCTCTTATCATGGAGTACAATGTGCCCACTGAGGCACAATGATCTGGGTAGCTTACCAAAGGTCATACAGCCTATAAAAGTGGAGCCAAGGTTCAAATATAGGTGGTCCAACTCTAGAGCCTGCACTCTTAACCACAATGCTCTTAACCATGATCCAAGGAGGGCACCCACCTTACCCTAAGACAGGAGAGAAGGGAAGTCCAGAGATGGGAGAACACAAGAAAAGAGAATAGCTGAGCTGCAGCCTGCCATGCTGTGTTTATCAATGGATTATACGACACAAGATCAGATAGGAGGTCGGGGCAGCAATGGAATTGCTGAGAGAAGCACATTAAAGATTGTGGGCTACATTCTAGAAGTACAGAGAAGAGCCATTATTAAGCAAAGGTGCAACACAAAGCAATCTATCTGTCACCAGACTTATAGGCAGGAAATCTGGTTCAAAGACCACTGTATGTGACTTGTATGAATCTGAAAGGAGATAACCTGAGACAAACTGTAAGAGGAATGGAAAAGCAGGGGTGAGATGAACATATTTCAAAAGAAAGACAACTAAACTATGTATTTTTAGCTTAAGACCCTATTAGAACAGCACAAGAGAGTCCAGTAGGAAAATACAGAGTTAATATTTAATTTTTTAAATAGTTTTGCATTTTTCCAATTTTTCTAATGCTCACTATAGAAAAATGTATCACCCCTTCAGCCAAAGAAAGGGTAACACTATCGTTAAACAATAATGGGGCCTTGGAAGCTATAATAATGGTGATAGGGAGGAGAAAACAAATTGAAGTCTCAAATAGAATCTATAGGATTTTCTGGCAGTTTGAATTTTAAAGTTGAGAGAAGGAGATATAGATTTAGATGTATTAATTAGATGTGTCTTATTTCATTCAGGCTGCTATATAAGAATGTCATAGATTGGGTGGCTTAAAAACAATGAGCATTTATCTCTCACAGTTCCAGAGACTGGAAGTCCAAGATCAAGGCACTGGTAGATCTGATGGCTAGTCAAAGTCCGTTCTTTGAAGATGGCATCTTCTTACTGTGTCCTCACATGAGGGAAGGGTAAGGCAATTCTCTGAGACCCCTTTTATAAAGCAAATAATCCTGTTCATGAGAGCTCCACCCTCATGACCTAGTCACCAAAGCCCCACTTCTTAACACTATCACATTGGTGACTAGGTCTCAACAAATGAATTTGGTGAGTGTCATGGGGAGGGGCAAGTCACAAACAGTAGAACTTAACAGGTGATGACACATTGAATAAGATCTGAAATATGAGAGAAAAATGAATTCTACATAATTGAGGAAAATGAGTTCACATTTTATACGTGTTGAGTTTAAAAGCAGTAAGGATTAGACTCAGTTGAATACATCCAGGTGGCTGGAGTACAAAAGAGAGACTGGAAAGAGTAATAGGCCTTAAAAGATGGGCCAAAATAATGGGGGCTAATGAGATCACAGAAGATGATCCAAAGACAGGAAAGTGGAGGACACCATGAGTAAAATGTAGCAAGTAAGAAAGAAATAGAAAATCACCAACAGAACATTACAGCAGTCATTCCCATAGGCCAGATCCATCAACAAATGCCAAAATTCATAACCAAAAACTTAGGAAAAATAAGACATTTACATAGACTCAAAGTTTCTCCCCTAAATATTTATTAATTACAAAGGGGGAATAGTAATGTTACTGTCTGGACATGAAACATCCCCCATGAAGACCCATGTATTGAAGGTTCATGCAGCAATGTTCACAAGTAGGATTTGGGCAAGTAACTTGATCATGAGGTCTGTAACCTCATCAGTGAATTAATTTATTGATGGATTAATAATGGGATGACATTAGTGGGAGGAGGTGGAAACTCTAGGAGGTGGAGGAAGTAGATCACTGGAAGCACGCCCCGGGGAAGGGTATTTCTTGTTCCCAATCTCATTATCTTTCTCCGCTGTATCACTGAAGTGATGTAAGCAGCTTTCCTCCACCACAACTTCTGCCCTGATGTTTCTGCCCTGCAGTCAGCTGACCACGAACTGAAACTCCTGAAATTGTGAACCTAAATAAATCTTTCTTCCTTTAAGTTGTTTTTCTCAGGTATTTGTCACAGTGATGAAAAGCTGACTTAATAATAACTTTAGAGAGAAGGTACTGAGCAACACCCCCTTAACCAACTGTTCTGGGGTAACTAGTAATAAGACATAGAGACATCACGTACCTCTTAAAATAATGCACTGAGGAGGACACAACATCACTTCTGTGGAATTCATGCCAAAAATACATAACACCAATCTAACTGTCAGACAAACCCAAATTGAGGGACAATCTACAACATAACTGACTGGTATTCTTCAAAACAGTCAACATCATTAAAGAGAAGGAAAAAATGAAGAACTGTCAGAACTTGGAGGAAATTATGGAGAAATTACAACTAAATGTAATATGTGATTCTGGAACAATGGCAACATCAAAAAGAACATCATTGGGAAAACTAATGAAAGTCAAAAAAAAAACTCGTAGTTTAGTTGCTGTATTATACATTAGTTTTTTTCAGGGTCCACGGTTTTGCATGATATTCCATTATGGAAGCTGGGTGAAGGGAATACAGAAAATTCCTAAGTTTTAAAAATTTTCTATATGTTCAAATTAACTTAAAAAATATATTAAAGAAATGAAGCACATGCCCTGGGAAAAATAAAGTAGAATCTAATCCCTACCTCATATAATATACCAGTATGATTTCCATTAAAGTATTTTTCATGAAAACATAAAAATAACACATGAAAAGGAGAAAAATGTCTTCATGACCTCCAGTCAAAAGGGTCCTACAGGCATGTAAAGACTGATACATCTGATTACATAAACTTTCTGTAAATCTACATGGCAAAAAACACAATAGTCATTAGAGGCAATCTGAAAAAAAATATTTTCAATTATTATCATAAAGGGCTTCTATCATTGAAAGAAAAAATTCTACAAGTCAAGATAAAAGACCCCAAACTGGTGGGAAAATAGTAGACAGCTATGGAGAAATAATACATATAAAAATAAATACAGGAACTGGGGTTTTAGCTCAGTAGTAGAGCACTTGCTAACACATGTGAGGCACTGGGTTGGATCCTCAGAACTGCATAAAAATAAATAAAATAAAGGTATTATATTCATCTACAAATTTAAAAACAAATACAATGCCTTTTAAACACAAAAAAAGATGAAAATTAAAACTATAATGAAATGAATGTTTTTTTGTTTCTTAATAGGTTGATAGATGACCAAACATTTGACAACACACCATCTTGTTGAAGGTAGAGAACCAGTCACTGTCATATATTATTGATCAGAGTGCAAACTGGAATTACCTCTAATGGAGGGGAGTTTTACAATAGTTCTTAAAAGTTTAATGCCAACAATACTACTTCTAGTAATTTATTCTAAAGCTATTCACTTACATGAATGGAAAACATATATCCAAGGCTATTCATTGCAAAATTATTTATAATAATAAAGGGTTGGAACGCATTCTAAAAGACCAAGAATGG
This sequence comes from Glaucomys volans, assembly GCA_020662805.1. Lineage (NCBI taxonomy): Eukaryota > Metazoa > Chordata > Mammalia > Rodentia > Sciuridae > Glaucomys > Glaucomys volans. The sequence goes on from JAJEJO010000430.1 coordinate 338,383, forward strand.
AAGACCAATTAAATAAATTATGGTACATTCACATAAAGGAGTATTATGGAGTCAGTAGTAGATGAACTGATATGAAAAGTCTCCAAGATTATAGCTTCAAGCACACACAGTAAGATGCAGAACTTCGAGCATAATAAATTATCTTGTGGACATTCACCGGTATGCATGAGAGGGTAATAAAAATTTTTTTAAAAACCAGCAAACTGGTTGCCTCTGGGAAATTTTAGGGAGATCATACTTCATAGCTATTCAAAAATTAATTTCAAAAACTTTAATACAGTAGGGGGAAGCCTGAAGGAAATCAGCAGTGAGATAAAGTAGAGTAATAGGAGAACTTTCTTTAAAAAATTGCCAAGAAATACAGGCAAACCAGCCAGGCTCCATGGCACACATCTGTAATCCCAGTGACTCAGGAGGCTGAGGCAGAAGGACCATGAATTCAAAGCCAGCCTCAGCAACAGCGAGGCACTAGGTACCTCAGTGAGACCCTGTCTCTAAATAAAATACAAAAAAGGGCTGGGGATGTAGCCCAGTGGTCAAGTGCCCTGAGTTCAAACCCCAGTACCCCACCCCACCCCCAAAAAAGACAGGCAATCCAGAAGCCTGGAGAGAGATTCCCTAACTCTGGGGTGAGGTGTTAATTTTTTCCGAAGAAATGAATTCTGTTGGGGAATCAGATAATGCCTTTTATGCCACAGCTCCGGTGTCAGGCAATGCCCATGGAAGGGCTGGTAAAGAGCCAACACATGCGTGACAACCAGGAAGAAGAGGCACTTGACTCACTTATAATACTGCAAATCTGATGAATAAACTAATTTATTTATATCCAGAAGATGACATATGTGTGTACTTTTCATCCTTATAAGGAAATACTCTGGTCCTCCCACACCTACATACACATAAGATGCTAAAAGAAGGAAAAAGTGGTCAGGATTTACATTACATCTTTCTCCTAAGAGTTCAGAGGGTTTCAGTGCTATGACCTCTTTTATCCACAACATGTACATAAATGCAGCAGAAAATAAAAGGTACAAAGTTGGGGGAAATGAGGCCAAGTCTCAAGGTGAATCACTTGCAGAAATAGGCCTGCAGTTCAACTTTCCTCATTAAGCATCATGGTTTTTTAAAAATATATTAAGTCCATTTTGAAAGCAAACAATTAAGAAAGTCACTTTTTGGTATACATTTAAGTATGTGCACACATTTATGCACATGTAAACACATAAAATCATACATGCACACACACAAATGCACACTCACACATTATATAATTTGGCCTCAGAATCAGCACTGTCAATGTGCTTAAACCATACTTATGCATAATAATCAGTGTATAATAATAAAACAGTGAAAGTGACCATAAGACTGTTATAAATAAGGAAACTCACATATGTCATTGTAACTTAGAATTTTTAGTCTGAGATCAAGTGAGAAAGAACAAATTAAAAAAAAAAAACAATTACAAGCCAAATACACTTGTCATTGCACCCACTGAAAGAATTTAATTTAAAACTCAAACATCATCATGTTGGAGGAGGAAATGAAAAGCTAATAACATGCATTGACGTTTACATAAAATTAGTATGTAAAGTGAGATATATGGCCCTAATGATGAATATGAAGCAATGGTTTGGATTTAACAGACTAAGCAAAAATGTAATTGACAAGGAAGCAAATCTAAATGAATTTCTAGCTATTTAAACACTAAGCGCAGCTGCATGTTAATCGTCAGTGGTATGAATTAGAAAAAAAAATCTGTTCAAACTGAAAATTCAAAAAATAAACTCAGCCAATATGTGAGCTCACACCCTGTTGAAGTTACCATTCATTCAGTCAGAAAAAAGGTAATGTAATTTTTAATTTTTAAACATCAGAAAACTCCATCTGCAGTTTCTTCATACTGAGTCGGGGGAAAAGGTTTTGCGGGGACAAAGAAAAAGTGAAAGTGTTTCTTATAAGAGAAGCATATTTCATTTCTGGAATTAAGTCAAGAAAAAACATCTGTTTTCAAGAAGTAGTTAACAGAATAATATTTCATGTAAATATCACTAAATTCAATGGGAACAACTTAGAGTTTATAGTTAACTTTCCACTAATTGTCTTCCAATCCACTATACCAAAAAGTAATCCACTGTATTAAAGTGAACACAACAGAACCCTTAATAGGAGGTGAATTCATAGCCTACAGCATTGTAGTGACAGTTGCAAGGCCCAGCTCTGGCACCAGCATTCCTATGTTCAAATCCTAACCCTACCATTTCTTGCTTTGACTGAACCTACATAACATATTATACAGAAATAACAGCATATATAGATATAACAGCATATACCTCCTAGGATCATTATGAGAAGTACGTGTATTCCCATATACAAGTAACTCCAACACAAGTACATGTATTCCCATATACAAGTAATTGCCTCACACATGCTGAGTAACAGTGAACCATCATCATCTTCAGTCGAGACAGTAGTATTTCAGCACAAATATTATATTGTGGTAAAGGACAGAGACAAAAAAGATGGTGGCAAGTGTGCCATGATTTTGCTGGTCCCCAAATGTGAAGGGAATACTGTCATCAGCCACTTCTGATACCCTTTCCTTGGAAGATGGAAGCCATGGGACTATCTCTGGACATTCTCAGTAAAGATCAATTCTGGGTGAGAAACTGAAGTGCCCCTGCTCTCTGAGATGCTGCACAAGAGATTTGAGAACACAATGAGGCTTCAATCCTCCAGCTATCTTAGGATGTGCTCTGAAACCTTGGCATATTCTCCCTATAATATCATTAGCCCTCAAAGAGATGGCTTGGTGGCTGATCATGCACCTGATTTTGCGTCTGATCTTTGTCCAGATCCTTTGGAATATACCACCAAATATTTTATTTATCCTTGTACTTTACAAGGTCATGCAAAGGACAGAGCACACACACAAAAAAATCTAAGTTGACTCAGAAAGACTTCATGTTCATTCTTCCCCTTTAATTTACTGGAAGTTCCAGCCTCTGAATAGAAGGAAGAAGGCCAAGTCTACAGGCACATTGGCAGGGTGACAAGTCACTGAAGAGATGTGAATTCTCACAAAATAAACACACCAAGCCCAGGCTCCTCCACACCCACTCAAGTCCAGTCACACTGTGACCAGAATGGCATTCCTCCCAAGAGATCAAGAGAAGGAAAAGGGGAGAGCCCTCAGCCTTAATTCACATACCAACCCTGGCTACCAAGGAGGACAAGAGGGTCTTCACGTGCAGTCATCCCAACCCCAAAGCGGCTGACAGGGATGCTTCCTGCTGCCTGCCTAAGAAGGCAAGGGGTTATGTGCCATCCCTCCATGACCCAGTTGGACAACAGGACCTGATACTGCTGGAACAAAGATGAACTAAGATGACATCAAGCTCTTCCAACACTTGGTCCTACCTTCCTTTCCTGGGTTTCTTTGTGCTATCTGCTTCATCAAAAGCTTAGGTCTTCAATCTCAGCAAAACCTGCTCTCCAAAGGGAATCCACTATCTTTACTTATACCGTAGTGTACGTTTAATCCTGATTTTTTTCTCTTCATATTATTTTAATTTGACTATGACTTCTAAGGCAATGAGGAACTTTATGCATTGTCCAAATAGAGTTGATCTTAAGGCATACATAACCCAGAGTGAGGAACCTGTTCTTCTCCCACAAGCTATCAGGCCTCATCTGTGAATCAAACCATTCTATTCTCACATCAAATGTCTAAAACAGATAATTACGGTTAACCTAAATTGCACTTAAAAATAATCTGAGCAGATCAATTCCTTCATATTCTCAAATACTACAGAAAGGCAATAATCCTTTAAACTTAAAATGAAGGACTACAGTGGAAAGAGTTGTCAGAAAACTTCATTTTTGATCCAGCATTCACCACCTGCTTACCACGTAACTATCAAAGACATGTCATTTGAATTTTTTGGTCCCCAATCTCCAATGATAAGATTAATCGGTTTCATAGCTAAGCTCCTTTCAACTCTAAAATTTCAAGATCCATTCGTCATTTTTTATTCAAGTACTTTTGGACATCAGGATAGTAAAAGTTCAATTTGCATCTAGAAATGAATATGAACTATGCAATTGAAGATATAAAAGTGCACTTTTAAGATTAATGTTGTATGTGTGTGAGAAGGGAAATAGAGAATGTTCTACAATTAGACACTTTTCCCTTGGCCTGTGATTTTTGGGGTACCTGACTGTAGTATCATTAGGGTTATTTTTTTTTCTTTCTATACCATAGTAATGCAAACTGGAACACATGAAACAATCTTACCATAAGGCTCCCTCTAACCATATGTGACCTCTCAGAGGTCAATAAGGTTAGCACAAGGAAGTCTGAAAATGGAACCTGTAGGTCCCTGAGGGATTATTTTGTAGCACTCACCTTCCACCAGTTGGTCCAGGCTGGAAATCTTCTTGAGCCCATCAATGGTGTAGATTGTTCTCACTCCCTGGGGCAAATTCACGTTATCCGACAGAGTTCGGGTCAAATCAGCCAGGAGGGCCTCAAAAGATCGGAAGCGATCTGGGGAGATTGCGTACACAATCCCTTTGAAGTATCGATCTCCATTTCGATAGAAACGAACTTTCTTGGCCTTCTTCTCGGAGCTGAGGGTCTGCAGCGTGCGGGTGCGGTAGAAGCTGCAGTGGGCGCTGTGTGTGGGGCTGGGCAGGCCATTCACCCGCGAGCCTCTGCTGTACCTCTGCGCCTTGTCCCTCTCATCGAAGTGCTCCAGCTCCATGTCTCTGCCGAAGGACATGATGGACTGCAAGTGGAACCTGCGAGCCCCAGAAACAAAAACACACACAGCCTGAGGTTATTTAAGATCCTGGTTTGAACAGTTCCTCTTGAGAGTCCCTAGGTGGAAATATTGTTATAATATATATTGAATATGAGCCATCATCGAATGGGAGAGAGAGAGGAGGAGGACTAGGAAGAAATGGAAGAGACAAATGCCAGGGGAAATGGCTTATTACTCAACTGATGTCTAGGAGATTAACTACCTACTACCCAGGCATCTTGGAATAAACACAGCAAACTTTCCAAGTATCATTGTCCCTATTTACAAGCAGAGCAACTGAGGCACAGAAAATTACTAAATTTCTCCAAGTAACAGTTGAGAAATGCTGGAACCACGAACTGTCCCAGGTTTGCCTGAGTCCAATGCTTAAGGTTCCCTGCAGACCAGTGTGCTAATCCTGGTAGCAGGTAGAAAACAAGCTCTTATCTTATTATACAGCTAGAGACAAGTGGTGGGCCAGGGAAAAAACGAGGGCAGGCAACATTTAACAGTTGGACTGCAAGAGTTCTACTTAGTGTGTGTGTTTCCCATGGCCAGATGGAGAGCAAATTAAATCAGTCCCTAGGTTCTACCAACTTAAGGAAGACTTTCCAACATATGCATGTATTCCATATTTTAAGAAGTGAATTCACCTTAACACATTTACTTGCATTTAGTGCTTCAGATAAATTGGGTTTCTTTAAAAAAAAAAAAAAAAGAGCAAGAGGAGGATATCAACAAAGGAAAAAAATTTAATTACTTGAGGTTTTTTGTCCCTCCCTCCACTCAAAGCTCTATCTTTGGGGTTGAAGAAATCAAGGCTCCAAGCTATTGACTCATAGTTGACCTTGACTTAGCTGTGTAACTTGAGAAATCTACTTGATTGGCATATTTAAGCCTCAATTTCCTCAGTCACAAGATGGGAATGAGAATAGTACCTATCTCATTGTTAATACTGACTACTAAACAAGTTCATGTACATAAAGCAGTGTCTGGCATGTGTGTATTATTTTTTTATTAATAAAATGTTTTCTGCTTCTGATCCCCTATGAAAAGAACTAGTAGGATCTGAATCTCCCCTCTCTGGCAAGGGAGACAGCTGGTGAATCCTGATCTTCATTTCATGACCTTCTGAAAGGACACCTGCATCTCCACTGTCCCCATTTCACTTTCTATGGGCCTTCATTGTCAGCGACCTGCTTGTGGCATCAGTGCATCTCGTTAAGAGGTTTGCTGATAAAGTCTCATGGTGTTGCCACTTGCAGGGAATCCATTTTTTAACAGGACAATCTTGAAAGTGGGAAAACTTCAGCCCATTCAAAAATTTAAAATTTTTAAATGCAAAATTTTGAATGACAATTTCAAGCACACTGAAATAGAATATAAGAGAAATGGAAAATTTGAGGCAAGACCTTTACAAGTACCTCCCAATTTCTACTACGTGGACAATGTGACCTTTCTGAATGTCGGTCAAACCTTAACAAGAATACTCTTAAGTCTCTCTGACCTTTGCTTGAGCCTGAATAAACTGACCTCTGATCCACCCAGAATGGGTAAAAATGTTATATATCAGTTTAAAAAATTAATTTAAAAATTGTGATAAAAATTTCATGCTCAAAAATAGGGCTAGAAGTACAGTACTCTTAATATGAATGAAGTGAAAGAAAAGAATATTTATGGAATGTCTAAGATATGCCTGACACTAGTATTCATCAACCAGTTGTACAATATGCTAAAAATATTTTCTAAACCTCACAGAAATCTAATAAGATAGTTACTGTTCTCAAGGCCACAGGGTGGGTATGGAACTTATCCAGATCCCAACATTGTAACTGAGGGAGTTGGGATTTGAACTTAAATTTACCCTGACCCCAAAGTTGGTGTTGATAAGCCTGGCCCCTATCTGGCACATAAAATTAAAAAAAAGAAAAAGGTGTTTAAAGCCCTCACCCCTAACTCAGTCCCTTAAGCATGTCACCTAACCAACCAAGACCTCATCTGCCCAAAGAAGAAGCAGTAGCTGCCAGGTCTCTAATGCCTCCACACATTCAGGTTTATGACTCCACCAAGAGGGCTGGGGAGGGGAAACAGCATGGAGTGAATATGAGTTTAGTGTAGTCTCTCCTTCCAAATATGAAAACTACCTCATGCCTCTTAATAACTAATCAGAGATGAGTTTTTCATTTTTATGAAAATAGTTATGCCCACAATGAACAGGTTTCATTGATTTTGAAGTTACGGAACTTTAAGACACTTACCACTTAATAGCCAATCCTGGAGGCACTGGTTTTATAACAACCATTATTTTGCATCTCTCTCTCTCTCTTTCTCTCTCTCTCTCTCTCTTGAATGACAGCTCTCCCATCTTCCAAAAGGTGTATCTGTCTTGGTGGGGTGGAACATACTGCTAGTGCTCATGCCAACTCACTGAACTCTAAAAACTTTGTAAGAGATTAAGACCATGTTGACCTTTGAAGGGTTTTATCTCCTTTTTAAAGATACAGGTCATTCTTCTAACCCTAGGTGTTTCCTTCAAAATTGATACAAATTAAAAGAAAATAATCAGGGATGTAGCAGAAGATAACAATTGTATTATCAGAAAAAGTGTAAATCCAGTTCCAAGGGGGCATTTCTCAATCCACAACTGGTAATTGTTCGAATTTCCTAAAGAAAACAGGCTTTTAGGAGCAAAACTTCCACACCATTTTTTAAAGATCAATCTAAAATAGAAAAAAGATTAAGGTAGGTGCAGTGGCATGCACCTGTAGTCTTAGCTCACAGAAGGCTGAGGCAGGAGGATCACTTCAGCCCAAGAATTCAAGACCAGACTGAGTAAGATAATGAGACCTTGTCTTAAAACAATAAACAAATAATAAAATAGAGAAAAGCTTATTTCACTTGATTTTATTTGCATATTTCCTCAAACTGGATTGCGTGTCCATGCAGGGATGAGATGACATCTTTTACTTCCCTTTGCTGAGCCTATTCAAAAGTAGGCAATGATGTTGCCAACAGAACAAAACCACACTCACAGTGAAATCATTGTCAAGACTACAGCTACCACTTAAAGAATGTCAAAAACCACACTTTATACCCTTGTTTTCTGGTAATTATGTGAGGCATCAAAACAGGTGCTCTTTCCCTTGCTTCCACTGGCTCAGCTTTTCAGTTGGTGTAGTGATACATGTGACCCCAAAGCTCCCAAAGAAGAGGGGATTCCAGTTGGTCCCCCTTCCTCCATGGGAAGCCTACTAGAACACACAGCCCCACAGTCAGAGTCCACGGGTGGACAAGGGCCAAAGAACCATGTGCATGACACCAGGAGGGTAACCACAGTGCTTTGGCCACAGAGACCACAGACACCAGTTGGAGAAGGCTGCCCACCAACTCTTATCAGAGATTTTCCTATACATCTTGCCTTGCCAGGAAACCAACATCCTCAATTGTTCTTTGTGGGATTTCTCACCATTTTGAGGAATCTATGTTCATCATTCTCTGGATGAGCACATGGGTTCCTGTTACAGAAATTTACAAACACACACACCAATTAAGAATCAGGCATAAATGCTACCACATCTAAATAAATGCTGAACCTGGGAATCCCAAAGCATATTTTAGCAAAGGGATTAGGATTCAGGTAGGTGGAACACACATGGAATAAAAGGCACACACATAGCTTTTGAGCGGGTGCACCACCATGGATGTAGATGGCACAGGGTGTGTACTTTATCTTTTATGATTTTCCTACATAAGACCTCGCTTAAAATCCCTTCTTGACCCACACTGGTGTGACATTTCATACTTTAAACGCTGCCCTACTTTCCTTTCCCATTGAAAGGCGATATATTTAGGAACAGATATGACATGTATTCACTGAACACCCTGCAGTGTGGCGGCTGAACGCATGTGCACCGTAATCTGGACACACATTCACAGGTACAGCAGAGAGGGAGCCAGTTTGAATGAAACCTTTCATTGCTCTCTCACCAACAAGCATCTCCTTGCCAAATCCAGCGGTTATTACATGCGACCCTGGTTTTCCAAAGCAGTCTCTTTTGTGGGGCAATGCGGGACTGTGCGTGCACTCCCACTAGGAGGAAAATGCCATTTCCTCTCCGCATGCTTTTAGCACTGCAGGTACTAATTTGTACAGGAGGAAGCCTCGCTGTCCCCAGAGGAACTTGAGACCCCGCAAATGTACTTGCAACATTCACACTGCAGCCAGCACCACGCACGGACCGCCCCCCTGGACAAGTACACACCACCCTCCCAGGCACACAGGAAAAGAACACACACAATAAGAGGCCAGGCCCGGCCACTCCTTCCAAGCACAGACTTGGTCCTCCTTCCGCAGCTAGTCCTGACAATGACAAGCACCTCTCCCAGCTCTTCCACCAGGCTCCTCTCCACTAACAACGCGGCGGAAAACCCTGCGGGAGGGGGTTCCCGACCGCCTTCGGGGTTAAAGCCCGGTGGCACCAGACAAAAGAGGCAGGTGCCAGCAGCCTAGGGGCCGCCCTCACACAAGGTCCCCGGCTGGGGCCAGGCTGGCGAGGGCAGGGCAGCCGCCTTTCGAGGAACCGCGGGCGGGGCGGCTGCAGCCAAACTGGGCGCCCGCCCTGCCCTCGGCGCCCCGCGGCGCGGGCAGAGTGAGCACTGCGGTCCAGGAGCAGCCCTCCCCTCGGCTCCTTCCCCCGGGGAAAGCAAACCACGCACCGGTCCGAGGAGAGTCGCCGCCGGGGGTCTTTGTGGCTGCGCTTGGCGCTGCCTGCTGGAGCTGTCCTTGCCCTGCTGGGCGCGGCCGGGGCTGCGGGGCTGCGGGGCTGGGGTCGGCGTCGGTGCCGGGCTGGGCGGCAGCCGCTGCGGGAGCTCGTGCGTCTCGGCTGCGGCCGCTAGTGCAGGGATGTGCCTTGGCCGGTCCTCATTGAAATGCGGCGCTTCGCACAGCCTCACTCCAGCCTCTCTCTTCTGAGGAGGGCGGCGGCGGCGGGCGCGCTCCCTTTTCTTGTGTCTCACTCGCTCACACGCCCTCCCTTCTCCCTCCTTCTCCTCCTCCGCGCGCGCCCCGTCTCCCCCGCCCTTCTTGGCTGGGCGCACCCACCACGGCTGCGCCCCGGGTCCGGTTCTGCGCGCCCTGCTCGCGATGCAGCGACCTCAGTCCATCTGACTTGACTGAACCCCAAACCTCCCCAGAAGTGGTTGTCTGGAGAAGGCTTTGTAAATGGGCTGGTGGCCCCGGGGACAGAAGAGAATGTGGACAGGAATGGGTCTGAGCCAAGAGGTGTGCCGGGCAGAGCGGTGAGGTAGCCCAGAAGTGAGGTACCCTCTCTCATGGAAGGCACGGGAACAGTTCGATCCCCCCCCCCCAATACACACACACACACACACACACACACACGTCCACATCCACACACCCTTCGTTGTGACCTTATAGTCTGACACCTTTCTCAGGGTTATGGAAGCAAACTGGATCGCCCCTCAGCGCTTCTTCCCCAGGAAGCATCTACATAGCGCTTCTCCCTGGAGGACCAGGTCCAGACCCTCCCAATCTATGACCTCTTGTGTTACCCTTGTGCTCCCAACTGGAAGGGCCAGATCTGTACATGGATCCCACCCGTCGTCTCCACTTGACCCCAACATGTGAGTCACCCTTAAAATAGTGTCCTCTCTGCTTACAGCCAAATATTTTCACAAAAAGCCCTGATAACTTAAGGGCCAGGTTTCACTTGCTATTGGGTGCTTCTTGGCTGCCAAGGCTGGCGGTCAGGGTGGAAAGCCCCATGAGCTCACATGAGCTTCTCCTCTCGGGGTGGAATGTTCTCGGAGCCCAGGCTGTTCACAGCTTCATCCTGTCTTAGAACAAAAGTCCAGGATAGGAGATTGGGTCCCAGATTTCTGTGAAACCTTAATCTGGCTCACTATGCAACTTGAAATTTGGTCAATCAATCTGATTTTTAATTCTGTCACACATATGTATACCAGAAACAAATTGTATTTTTCTCCTTTCCTCAGCCTGTACTTTTCAATGGAAAAAAAAATCCAAATTTTATTTTTCTCTTGCCCATCGAGCACAGTTATGTTTTTGACTACTTATTATTAATAAGAATTAATACAAAATACATTCAAAATATTATGCAAATACTAAATAATTACCATTTGTTATAAAATGCAACTCAAATGAGATGCATATTACATATTCAACAATGATGCAATATTTATTGTTGAACTATTTAATAACCCAAGGATAAGAGTACAATGAGCTCACCAAATTAACTAAATGCAAAATACTGAGTCTGCTCCTTCAAATTCTGATGCAAAACAAAGGCTCAGGGGTAAGTTTAGAGAAAGGCAGAAGCAAAGTATATGTTCTTGAGAACAGAAAACAGAACTTTTTTATCTTGCCAGTAACAAATGCCAAACAATTTCTGCCAAAATGATAAAGAAATAAATTCCAAATTTTAACTCCTATGGATAATGTATTGGGGTCATATCTTAAGCACTTTTATGTAACTTCACCATTATCTTGCTTCTGTCCTGCTTGAAAGATGCAGATGTATTCAAAGAAACATCTTAGTGTTGATTCTGTTAGCACTGTGCTCCCAATAGTTGGGCATCATCAACTCTCTCAGGAAACCGGAGGGTAAGTAATGATTAAGTAGATGTTACTTCCTTTATATCATGAAGGGACTAATCAAAGAAGTGACTGGAATTAATACAGCCTTTCCTTTGAAAGTCTAGGTATCATCCCTGCTTCTAAAAGTTAATACCTCAGCTGTGTACCTCAGTAGCTGTTTCAAGAAGCCACAGCTCTGCTTCCTATAAGATCACAATGGCTTGGCCTCAACTCTGTCCATGACTGCCTGCTGGGGTCTTTTATACATCTTCTTATTTCATTCTCATGAGAACTGTGCAAGACAGGTATTATCCTCATCTTATGAATGAAGGAATTTAGGCATAGAGAGGTTATATCATTTGCCCATAGCCATGCAGTTTATAAATGTCAACCCAACTCCAATTTTTAAAATCCCTATGTTTTAAAATTCTAGCTATTTTTCCAGTTGTCATGACCATATGTTTTAAAGTAATACAAAATTCTAGTGTAAAGTATAACCTCTTTTGGAAAATGGACCCTTTTAATCAATGAGTTTATTATTTCCTAATGGAGAGGGAACAACTCTTCTATGTGCACACTGTTTCCTTTGGTGGGCACCATCAAATGTGCCTACTTTGGGTTAGCCTTTTCATGAGGACATTTGCACTTTAATTCTGACACAAAGTTGATGGACAGCCTTATCTATATGTGCTTCCTTTTCTGTAAGTTTTGGCACAAACCAGAGAAAAGAAGAAAACCAAAGAACAGTAATTTCAATTAATTGTGCATCACCTTTCAGGCACCTGTTATTGGTTTCTTCTTAAAAATATATGCTCAATCATATAGATTCAGATCAAATTCCAAAATAAGGGATATCAGCATGAATAGGCACACTTTCTGATTTTATTTTCCTCCATTACTAAAAGGGAGAATTTACTCCTGACCCATTCACAATCTCTCCCAGGTGGTAAAGGGCATGCAGTGCTCCTGGGATGGAATACTGTGCATACTTGGTGGCTGTCATGATTGTGAACAACAGCTTTGTAGAATGTGATCATTGTTCTAATTTTCCTTTGTATTTCTTCCAAAATGGTGTAAGCTGTTTATGGCATTTCCCCCAATTACTAAATCCTTTCTACCATCCACTGGAATCACAGAAACTCAATGATGGAGGACCTTAGCAGCAGACTTTCCAAGTTTTGCTCTGTGCATGAGTTCACTCAACAACTAGTATTCTTTCCACCTCCACTCTATTGTTTCTATACTGACACTGGTGTCAAAAGTGAAGAGAAATAGGATTGTGCCTCTGACAATTAGGATAGATGAGGAGATTCTAGACAAAGTAGTGAGATTTTTTAAAATAATTGCTTTAACTAGTCATTTATCTCTGGTGTAGCTCTCCAAACATACTGTGATCTAAACCATGTAAGAGTTTGGAACTGCACAAAAGAAGAAAGGCCTCTACCACCCTCACATGTCCTCTACAAAATGATAGAGAGCTTCTCAAAACTTATTTCTCCCTTTCCTAAGTGTAATTTACTTTAGTAAAGGGGAGTTCTGCAGAGCCCACTCCCCTGATGGACATCTCCAGAAATTTAACTGAGATCCACTTTCCTGGAAATTTCCTGTTGGTCCCAGGTCTTCACTTTCATCCTACAGAGAGCAAGTCTAAGGTCCCTGCCTTTCACTCAACAGCCTTATTATGTCCTCCCAAATTCAACTTCTCATTAACTAAGACTCTCTAAACCTTCAATTTCTTCCCGTAAGACACAATTTGGAATCACCATGGCAATGCAGCTGTCAATATCTCCCTGCACATCTGCCTCCCAGAACTGGACATGGTACAGCAAGGGTGGCTGACGAGGGATGGTCAGTGATTTCAATGGTTGTTGACACATAGTTTCTATTAAAAGAGCCCAACATCAAATCAATGTCTCTGACAAATACGCATTCTATTGACTCATCCAGTCAATTAAAATCTCTATGCTTGTCACATGCTTTGCTCTTATGTTTCTTTTTCTATATTTGCTCAAATCATTCTGAATTTTCCTTTATTAAGTTATATGTTGCTATTTGATTCCTCTTTCTAACCTGAGTGAGATCCTTTTGGACACTGATTATGACATATGAGTGATCCCTTAAGCTTCCCATCAGTCTAATGAAAACTGTGCCAACATTCTCAACTCAGTTGTTGATAAAAGCTTTCAACAGGAACATAGTCTAAGCAGACATCATCAGCTCATTGCCCATGACCTCTCTCCAGATGGATAGTTGATGGTCAATGACTTTCTCAATGTGCTTGGGTAATTGCAGGGGTTAACATGGTCTCTACAGCAAATAAATATCTACATATAGCTAAAATTCACATTTTTACATCTATAATTATATTCTTGACTTTGATGACATGTGAAGTCATGTGTATTTATAGAACATATGAGTTTGCATTCATCTCCCAGTCATCCAATATATAATTGTTATATCTCCAGCAGGCAAGACACTGTGCTGGGCCAGGGTAACACAATCATGATACAGAATACAAGAAGCTTGTGCCCAGGAAAGGACAGCTTATAAGGAGTCTGATATTCAACCCATTCTTAGACAATTATTTCAATAGTAACAAGAAGGAAGAGAACACAAAGAGTTTTAGAGAAAACTTCCCTTCTCTGAGGAAATAACATTTAAGAAGAGACTTGAGTGAGCTAGGCATAAGGAGAAAGAGTATTATTGTAAGCAGAAGAAATCACCATGTAAAGATTTTGCAAAGAACAGAAGCTGGTTGGAGTAGCTGGGGGCACGTGGGCAGGGAAAATTGGAGAAAGACAGCTGTGAAAGAGGGCATTGGCTGGAGATCTGGGGTCTATTAAGGAAAGTGACTTTGCCCTAAGAGATGAGGGAAATCATTGAAGGATTTTAAGCAGAAAAGTGGCATGTTTAAAAGCTCTTTTAGTTTTTCTGGCTGCCATTGGGGAATATTAGAGAAGGGCAGGGGAATAAGAACAATTTTAGTATTCAGGTCTTGGTTTGAGAGGATGACAGGAAAGGAGAGTAAGTGGAAAGGAAACTTAGAGTTGTTATTTGTCTACTATAGTTCTCTTGTGATACAAATCTGAATTTACTGATGTTTTCAAATCCTTGAAGTTTTTAAAGTCCGTGGATTAAATACATCTCCAAGTGAAAAATAGTACTATGTAAAATTATAGTTTTTTTTGCATAATCATTCCAGAAAAGCAATTCTAAAATGTACATTTGAACATCCTATCACTGCCCCAAGGCATTGAGTAGTTCTCCCAAAATCATGAAAATTTTACTTAAGGATCACAAAGTTAACCTCAAAAATCGTCTCCAATGCTAAAAAGCATTTGCATAGAACATTATTTAGCCAACCTCTTCCTTCTAGAAGTTTCTTAAAGAGACAAATAATTCACCTTTTGTATTTATGAACATACCATATTAAAATACACTGCTTTGTTAGTTACTATTTCCTGAGACCTCTCACTGATTCTATGGGACACAAATGCATAAGTCACAACAAATTATGTTAGTCCTCTGGAAGGCAATAGAATCCATCAGAAACACCTAAGCTTCTTTTAAGCCCAAGCCCCAGAAAATGGTGATTGTTCTTTTGTTGAATATGCCTGTGGACTGAATAACTACATTGATAAAGCCAAGGAACTTCTGTCAAGTTTTTAATTATCCCAAGGTGTCCTCAAAAACTTTTTAAAAATTGCTTTTAGTTGTAGATGGACATAATACCTTCATTTTATTAATTTTTATGTGGTGATGAGGACTGAATCCAGTGCCCCATGCATGCCAGGCAAGCACTCAACCACTGAGCCACAATCCCAGCCTGTCTTCAAAATTTTAATTTTAATTTAACTTGATCTTATTTTTGTAAGTGGATTCTTCAAGGTGTCTCCCAAACAAAGAGAAAACTCTTACTGTGTTTCTGCTGGTGATAACCTTCTAAATGAAAAAAATCAAAGTGTTCTTGGTGTTTAGGCAATCCTCAAATTTTCATGCATATGTAGATACCAAAAATATAGTTTTAAATTGAAAAATGATAGCATGCTAATGAATGCAATGTTTTGTAACTTTTTTCATTTGACAATCAACTCAAAATGTATCATAAACCTAAATTCAAGAACCAACACTACAAAATATTTCAAATAAAATACATAAAAATAAACTTTGTGTGATCTTTAGCTTTACAAAGGCTATTTTAAAAAACACACGAAAAAATGAAAGAAGAACTAGATAGGTTGGTTTTTATGACATTTAAAAACTTTTGACCTTGAAAGACACTATTAAGAAACTGAAAAAATGATCCACAGAGCAGCAGAAAACATTTGCAAAATATATATCTGAGAAAGATTTTGTTTTCAGAAAAAAAGATCCCTTATGGTTCAACAAGAAGAACAAAAACAAAGAACAAAAACAAAAAGAGGGAGACTATTTGAATAGACAAATTGCCAAAGAAGATATGAGAATATTTAACATCATTAGTCATTAGGGGGATGCAAACTAAAGGAACCAGATAGCACTACATACCCAATAGAATGAGTAAAACTAACAAGACCAATTATACAAATGTTGGGAGGATGTGGAGCAGCTGGAATTTGCCATTATCACTAGTTGGAATGGAAAGAAAATGATAAAACCATTTTGCAAAATAATTTGCCAATTTCTTATACACTTAAACATACACCTACTCTGTCACCCAGTAATCCCACTCCTGGAAAGGTACCCAAGAGAAAGAAATGCATGTTTACACAAAGACTGGTATTCAAATTTTCATAGCAGTTTCATTTATATTAGCCAAAAACTACCCAACAGTACATCCAGTGGTGAATGAATACACAAATTGTGGAATATTCATACAATAGAGCACTATTCAGCTATTTAAAAAAATCAACAAAACACAATGGCATGATATACAACAACATGGAATGAATCCCAAAGCAATATGTTAAGTGCAAAAATATATAGGCACAAAAAAACTCCATGTTGCATAATTCCTTTTATACAAAATTCCAGAAAAGGCAAAGAAAAAGATCACAGGCCACTGGAGCTGAAGTCAGGAGTCACTGCAAAGAAGCACATGTAAAATTTTTGGGATAATGTAATTATTTTATGCCTTTTTTGGGGTGCTGGTTATAAAACAGTATCCATTTGTCAAAACCCACCACATCATACATTTAAAACTGGTCCATTTTAAGGTATATAAATTATAGCTCAATAGAGCTTATTCAAATTTTCTGTATGGCAAATTCAAAGTCAAATAACAAATGACAACTGAGAGAAAATATTTGAAATATATATGACAGACAAAAGAATACAATTCCTAACTTACAAAGAGCAATAGAAATTTTTAGGTAAATATCAAGCAATTTAATAGAAAAGTGAGCCAAGTATTTGAAGCTTTTCACATTAGAGTTGGTGCAAATGGCTATTAGTCATATGAAAATATGTTCAACCTTACTGAAAGTACAAGTCCTTGTAAAAAAGTCAAAAATGAGAGGCATTTCCATCAATCTGTTTGGCACCTATTGGAAAGACCGATATAATGTGTGTTGCTGGTGAGGATAAGGAGGAAAGGAGACTCATAAACCCCCTAAAATCTTTTGGAAAACAGATTGGATCCAAAAGAATCTATCCTACAAAAATAAGGATACTGCTTGCCAGTTTGTCCCTACACTCAGTGGTAAAATTTCTAGGGAAAAGAAACTATTTCTTATAAATAGGGAAATGGCTGAATACAATAGGGTGCAGAATAATACAGAATATTATGCTGCTAATGCAGAGTTAGGCTACATATAATTGACCTGGAGGAATGAATGTGAAAGAATATTATATGAAAAGGCAAGCTGCAGAAATACTTCGTGTGGTCTCATTATTTGGTAATGAAAACAAAGAATCAAAATTATATTGTATATGTGTTTACATATGATTTTTGTGAACTGATAGAACTAAAGAAAAAAAAAAACATATGAAAGGACAGATATTGGCTACTTGGAGAAGAGCCCGGGAGACAGATTGTTATCCTTTTCTTTCTGCATCTCTATGTTAATGCCCTGTTTCGATGAATGCATACTGTTTTGGAATTTGAAATGAAAATAGTTTTAAAATTTCACACAAAGTGGAATATCTCTTTTTTTCTCTCCTCCTACTCCTAGTGTTTGCAGGTTTCAAAACACTAATCAGTGTGCATGCCTATGATAATAACTCTGAAAAAAATATTCTATCCTTCTTGGAACTAATAGAATATAGAATATGAAACCAATTGATAGAATACCATAATGTATTTTGTTTTAATCCAGAAGGTGTGGATCAAGTAACAAAGAATACAGAGAGAGGGAAAAGGAACCCCAACAGAATGAGTTTTACCCTGAGAGCACTGAGCTTCGGTTTTCATAGTTTCCAAGGTAGGAAGACTGGAGACAAAGCCTAAAATATGTCCAACCTCAGACACCGAATGGGAAAGTCTACTATAAAGCTGTGACCTCCAAGGGATACACACTCAGAAAAAGTGTTTCTGTCTCAAATTTTTAAGTTAAGTAGAACAGGAAAATATTTCCTAAGAATTTAGATACACATCTGGACCTCAAATAGGTTTTTCAGTCTAAATTCACCCGATCTGGGTGACCCTCAGGCCTTCAAACTCTCAATTCAGTTTAAAATGATCTCCAGACACTTAGGAAAAGTGAAATAAATCCTCATGGAAGAATCACACCTTTAACCCATGCCTCAAAAAACCGCCACTAATAAACTTCCAAGTAATCTAGGCTAATAGTTATAAAAAGGAAAATAAGAAAACACAAGATAGATAAGTAAATAAAGCATCATGATCATGAACTAGAAAAAAAATTGAATCAATTACAATTTCTTACAGTGCTAAGTACTAGACATGGGATATAAAATACAATATTTCATGTAGGTGTGATGTTTAAAGAAATAGAAAAGAATAAAATTATAAACAAAAGGGGACTATACAAAAGAAAAACTAACTGAAAAAAGTATAGAGAGGACTTATAAGAATGACAATAACAAATTAAAATTTGAATAATGGCTTTACCAGCAGATTTGATAAAGTTGAAGAAAGATTTAGCAAACTGAAAAATTAGATCCAAACATCTTCAAAGCAACAAAGGAAGACAAAGAGAAGGAAGATACTGAATAAAAGTTAAGAATCATGAACAGTAAGGTAAAAAAAATTTTTTTAAATGCCTAAATAGAGTTCCAAAACGAGAATGGGAGAAGGAATATTTGAAGAAGAAATGGCTGAGCATTTTTTAAGAACCAATGAGAGATATTGATCCCCAGATTTTTGAAAAGAAGTAATAAAAATTTAAATAAATGAAATCCATGTATATTCTATTATAGTGAAACTGCCAAATCACCAAAGATGAAGAATAAAATTGGAAAATAAAAAGAACCAATTCCAGTTGTTTATCATTATTCTGAGATTCTGTGTTTGCAAATTCACTTACTTGCTAAAATTTATTAGATATTACCAAATAATACCTTTAGAATTTTATTAGTCATTCAGGGACATGCACCAAGTGACCAAGTATTTAAGTTACTGGACATGCACACTCCCAGTCAACACTGAATAAGGCCACCCTTTCTCTTCATTTTTCAGATCTCTAAACACGGGTTCTTTCCCGGTCTATTTAATGCCACACTTCCCCTACTTTTGTGCTTTTTGTTGGTGATTTTGCTGTCTAAAATGTCCCCCAAGCATACTGCTGAACTGTTTCATGTTTCAAAGCACAAGAAAACCCATTACAGAGCTGGGCCTTACAGAGAAAATACGTGTGTTAGAGAAGCATCCTTCATGCATGGACTACAGTGCTGTGAGTCATGAGTTCAATGTTAATGAATCAACAATATATTTTAGACAAGGTGTCTTTAAGCAGAAATGCACATGAAACAAGGTTATGTATTGATCAGTTGACAAAAACATTGTAAACATAGGCTCAGAGGGATCTAGCCCTTGCTTCTTCTAGGAATATTCTTCTTCAATATTCATTAATTCAGTGTTAACAGTGACTTTATGAAACATAACTTCTGCAAATAGCAAGTATCAAGAGCATCTAAAAAGAAACAAAATGGAAGCAAACAAACAGTAGAAAGGTATCTTCAACATGCTAAGGAAAATACGACCTAGAATTATGTACTGAAGAAAATTATGCTCAAGAATGGAGGTAGTATAAAGACATTTCTGAGAAACTAAAATTGAAAAAGTATTTTTGCTACAATTTCTCAAATTCTGAAAAATGTATTTCTAGAATAAGCCAATTTATTACAACGGTAAAAAAAAAGGAACAGCAAAAAAAGTGATAACACTAAGTGTTTAAAAATAATGATGTGGGGTTACAAAAAGAACTAAAATTAAAGATAGCATATGTTGGCAGAGGTGGCTAAAATGTTAGATATTCTGAATTTGGAAGGAGAACAAAGCATTGACTGAATGTACATTTTAACAAATTAAACCTGAATGCTAAATATCTAGGGCAATCATTTAAAAATGGGTAAATATAGGGTGAACAATTTCCAAAATCATGGAGAAAATATAATAGAATTATTTTTTAATTAATGTAAAATAAGATGTGTAAGGAAAGTGAAATAAACATAGAACAGGTGTAACCATTTTAAAATACAAAACAAGTTTCTGGAAATAACCCAACTATATCAGTAATTATAAAAATATAACTGTGGCAAAAAGTCTAATTAACAGGCAAAGTTGCTAGACTTTCTAAAAATCCAACTATATGCTGTTGATAAGAGACACATGTAAAACATAACAAAACAATAAAATTTAGAATATAAGGATGGAAAATTATACCACATTAACAGAGTTTAGAAAAGTATATTAATGTAACAACTTTGAAAGATCTTACATAGTGCTAAGTTAATTGATCAAAAATGTATAATGGTTATGAGTTGCTATGTACAAAATAACATGATTTAAATAATTTAAGGCAAGTATTAACAGAATTGCAGGGAGAAAATAAGAAAAATTTCAGTAAATTCACTAAGTCTTAATGAAACTTAGAAAATACATTAGAAAACCAATAAACTAAGCATCTAATTTCAGAAGTTAGAAAACAATAGAATAAAACCACCATAAGATTTTTAAAAAGATAAATATAAGAACTAATGGTAGGAAAAATTCCAAGATGACTCAAGAATTCTGCACACTTGTTCACACATCCAATATAATCCCCTTCTGTTGAGTGTGGGTGGCTCTGACACTTAGGTGAGCCCTTGTAAAGACTTCTAGAGGTTAGAGACAGAAGTCAAGAAATTCAAAGTTTCAGCACTGTTTTCTGTTAGCCTGAGGGAATACAGATAACCATATTGTGAACCGTCTATGGGGGCCACACAGCAAAAAACTTGTGTTTGTCTATGGAAACTGAGAACCCTCGTCAGTCAGCAGCCAGCAAAAAAACAAACAAACAAACCAATAAATAAATAAATGGGGACCTAAGTCATATACTCATAAAGAGAAGAACTCCAGAAAACCAGTGAACTGGGAAGAGGATCTCATTCCTCAGATGAGAATCATAACCCCAGAAAACATGTTCGTTTTAGCGGTGAGACACTGAGCTGAGGACTCAGCTAACATATATTCCAACATAAAACAACAAATGGGTGTCATTAAAGCTCCTAAGTTTGCAGTAATTTGTCACACAGCTATAGAAAAATAATACAGAAATAATTTAAGGTTGGAGAAAAGTACATAGAGAATCATCAAAGACTAAAGCTAGTTTCTTACACACACTAATAAAATAGACCAAGATTTGGTAAGATCAAGTAAGAACAAATTAAAGACGGTGCAAATATTAAGCAAAAAATATTAAGTAATATTAGAAATAAAAAAGGGACAGAACTGCAAATACTTTTGTTGTTTAAAAGATAAGACTATTACAACTTTATATCAATACATTTAATATCTTATGTGAAATGAATTCTTAGAAAATATAACTTATGAAAATTGACTCTAGAAGAAAAAGAACTTAATTCAGAATTTAAATCTTCCCATAGTAAAAATAATAGGCCCACAAAAAAACAACACACAAAAGAAAACCCAAAAATTCTGTCAAATATTCAGGGAAAAAATAATTTAAATCTTGTATGCACAATTTCTGAATATAAGAAAAAAATTCCCCTCAACTCATTTTAAGAGTCTAATAAAACCATGACATCAAAACCTAACAAGAGCAGGGGGGAAATATGTAAGAATTATACCTTATTTTCATCTATAAAAATAAATATAAAAATTGCCAGAACAAATTCAGAATGTAGGAAAAAAGTATATTTTGAGCCAGTTCAATCCAAGGAATGAAAGTCTGGTTTAACAGAAGAAAATTAATTAATATTATTCATCACTATAGTAGCTTATGGAAGAAAATCATACGATAATCTCAACAGATATAGAAGAGCATTCAATCAAAATAAAAACTTGGCAATGGAGGAGAAATCCTAATAAAGGATCAGCAGTCAACCTGCCAGATGAAGAAATATCGAAAGCTTTTCTTTAAGGCAGGGACACAATAAAGGTGCTCATTATTATACTACCTTCAAACATAGTAAGGCAAGGTACATAAATATAAGGTGTAAGAACTGGAAAAACATTCTTAGATAATATGACTATCTGAACAGAAAATTCAAATAAATCCACTGACAAGTCATTATCATTAATAAAATAGTTAAATACAAATAACACAAAAAAGTACACAAAACCTGATTACATTGCTATATAACAGCAAGATAGCTAGGAAATGTAATTTCAATAATGTTATTTAAAATAGTATTGCAATACAAAGTATTTAGGAATGTTAACCTTAGAAAAGATGTATAGCCCTTTATGGAAAGCTTTGAAAATTATATTGAAAAACATTAAAGAAGAGTTAGATAGATGGATAGACATACCATGTTCATGTATTAGATGAATCAAATAATGAAAATATAAGTTTTTCTCAAATTAATCTATTGATTTTAGTGTGATTCTAGTAAAAGTGTTAACCATTTTTTTGTTCAAGTTTTAATATTTTTGTGTGTGAAATGTGACAACCTGATTCTCAAATTTCCATGGAAAAGCAAATAGCAAGAATTAAATAGCCAAGAATCTATGAAAGACTAAAGAAGAGCTGGGGAACTTATCTTAACAATCAAGGTCACGCTCTTCAATAAACTGCGATATTGATAGGGATGGACAAACTGAAAAATAAAGTAGACTAGAGAATGAAATAGAATAGAGAATTGACTAAACAGATAAGAAGTTTGGTGATTTTTTTCCGTTTATTTATTTATTTAATGCTGAATGGGAATGACCGACCAAAGGGAGAAAGGTGGAAGTTTTAGTAATATGTTTCAAACAATGGATTAGCCTGATGAGAAAAATAAAATTAAGCTCTGAGAGCATACTATACTCAAAAAACAATTCCAGATGGTTAAAGATTTCCATATGAATAGAAAAATGATAAATAAACAAATCGATAGATGAATACAGAAATTTATATTTTTGACATAAGGACAAAGCTTCTTGAAAATTCTAAGACTACAAGGAAAAATATATAACATACTACATTGGGAATTGCTATTCATCAAAAGATATAAGGAAAGTAAAAAGATATGCCATAAATTATGAGTTGACACAATCTGCAATTCATATAATTGACAAAGGATTAATGTTCATTTTACAAACAAAAAATTAAAAAAAAATCAGTATAGAAATAGGCAAAAAGACCTGAACAAGCATTTCATAAAAGAATGAACAAGGTCAACAAACATGAACCAAAGTTCAATCCCCTAGTAGTCAGAGAAATTAAAACCAATATCAAAATCACAAGATACAGTTTCATATATATCACACTGTGGAAATGGAAAAGTTTGACAACATAAAATGTTGTGATATTGTAGAGAAACCAGAAACCAGAAATCTCACACAGTGCTTGAAGAGGTGTATATTCTTATAACTTCTGTAAAACTACTTGATTTTATGTAGTAAAATTTAAGATAAATTTATGAACATAAGCTTGAACAATTTTATGAAGTAAAATTGAAGATAAACTTACATTACTACAAGCTTCACTACTACTCTTTGACTACTTTACCACACTACTTCTAAGTATGTGCCCCAGGAGAACTCTTGCACATGTACTTCAGGACACAGGTATGAACTTATTCTTGGTAGCAATATTTATAACAAAAAGTAGTCTAAAAATAGAAATAATTCCAGATTATATAACAGAAAAGTGGATAAGTCAAATCTAATACATTTTCACAGAAATGAGTTATACTTCATTGAAAGTGAATGAACTGCTACCTACATCTTCTTAGAGTAGAGTCTCACAAGATATTTGTTGAGCAAAAAAGCAAACCAGTTTCCATTGGTTTAACTGATATGGTTTTAGTAAATAAGACTTTAAGCTTTGAGTTAGTTAACAGATAAATATTTGACAAATGCAAATTGTAAATTAACGCTATTGAAGTTATATATTTAATCACCTGTTTCTTGAATTATACTGTGAAATATTCTAGGATAGTCATCTGTCTTCCTCTACTTTCTTTCTGTAGGATTAGCCCAGATAATAAACAATATGTGCTGCCTTAGTATGAATTCCTCCAAAGGCAGAGTACAAAACAAAGTCTTGGGTCCATGTGGTCTATTTGGGAAATGATCCCAGGAAGCAGGAGAGAGTGAGAAAGGGAAATCTGGCGGAAGGGTAATTCATCAAGATGGCCAACAGTATGATGGTCTGTGGGGCACTGTCCAGTTGGACCATCTGAGGAGCTTCATGAAACACCTTCAGAAGCATTTATCCATAGGATCTCATTCCCTATTTATTAATGGTATCTGGGATGTAAACTCTCCTTGTCTAGATTTCACATGGCAGAGTATGAAGCAATTCCCTCTTGCAAACAATTCCCTGAGTCAGAAAAGCTATAGTCCTGAAGGACTACACATGCCTAAGCCAGTCAAGGCCTAATGAAAAGAAAGGGAATTGAGAATTACTGAGCATCTACTAATAT
The DNA here is from genome assembly GCA_020662805.1 of Glaucomys volans. Taxonomy (NCBI): domain Eukaryota; kingdom Metazoa; phylum Chordata; class Mammalia; order Rodentia; family Sciuridae; genus Glaucomys; species Glaucomys volans. Next base: position 362,815 of record JAJEJO010000430.1, read on the forward strand.
GAAGGCCACTTTGTATATGTTCTTTCACTTAATCTTCATAGCAACTCAGACACAGAACTTTTACCTCCATTTTTACTTATTAAGAAAATGATGTGCACTGAGAGGTAAAATAACTTTTCAAAGTCTCATAATTACAATATGACAAATAAGGATTGGGAAGAAAATTTGTCTCAAAATCCAGAGCTCCTGCAGAACCATAGGGCCTATATTTCTGCATAATTGAAGGTTCCTAGAGAGCAAATGCATTCAGGAAAGATGAATATGAAGCAAGGAGATGTGGAAAATAAAAAAGAAATATACTCAGGGGTAGGGTAACAATGTAATTCACAGTTGGAATAGGATTAATGTAAGTAAATGTGTCAACAGAATTTGTCCTACAATGGTTTTTGTATTTGTAAAGAAATATTACCAAAGTCTAGAAATCAGTTTGTTCTTTATTTCCCTTTTCTTTTTAAAGATTGACTGTTGTTCAAATTATATAACTAATCATACTGGTAAAAATGAATCTAACAATTCAAAATATTAAATTTGGAACTTGCATACCCTTTATACAACTTTACAATAAGCTATATAAAGTGCTGGTTATTTTCCCTTCATACAGGTACTAATAAAATAGCGAGTAACTCTGTAATTCTCCAAGAAGTCAATGCTATTCCTAAAACTATACACATAAATCTGTAATTAAAAAAAAAATCTTCAGACACCTTACAAAATACTCTGGTATTTGTAACTAGTTTTCTAAACTGAAACCCAAAATAAGCAGAAGAAGAAATAAAGATCAGAGCAGAATTCAGTGAAATATAAAACATATAAAATGTAGAGAAAATTAGTGAAACCAAATGCTGCTTTTTTTTATAAAGACAATAAAATTGATAAGCCTAGACAAAGTCATAAAAGAATGGGGGAAAGGCATAAATTCTCAATACTGGGAATGCAAAAGGTGACTTCACTGCAATTGTGTTCTTCAGACACTAAAAGGGTAAAGATTATTGTGAGAAACTTTAACACACTACCGAAACTCACTCAAGAAATAATTAGCCATGTATCTGTTAAAGAAACAAATTGTACTTTCAAAAGCTTTCCCACATAGACAACTCCAAGCATAGATGGCTTTGCTGATAAATTATACCAAATAACTAAAGAAGAGAGAATACAAACTCTACATAAACTCCTACAGAAAACTAAAGAGAAAGGAATATTTCCTAGAGGCCATTCTAGAGGCCAGGATTACTCTGCCATCAAAAACAAACAAACAAAAACTTACCAAAAAGAAAAAGAAAATTATAATAGATCTATATCACTCATGAATACAGATGCAAAATTTCTAAACAAAAGTTTAGGAAATCAAGTCCATGATGATAAAAAAAGAATATATCTTGTGATTTATTGATACAAGTGGGATTCATCCCAAGAATGTAAGATTGATTTTACATTTACAAATGGAACAATTCATTCTGTTAGCAAAAAGTGAAAAATTAAAACCATATGATTATTTAATAGACCCAGAAAAGTGTTTAACAAATACCAACAGCCATTCATCCAGGCTGAATATATATCTTAGCCTACTAGGAATAAATGAGAGTGCTCTCAATATGAAAAAGGGTATCTTCAAAAAAACCTACGATTAATATACTTGACAGTTAACAACCAAATGCTTTCCCCTAAAAGGAGGAAAAAGACAAAAATGTCAATTCTCCCAACTTATATTCAAAATTGTTCTAAAGATTTAGCTAACTGTTATGATGCAACACAATACTCAGAAATAAAAAGGAATGAAATACTATTGAAAAACATGAGAGGATCTCAGAATAATTATGATGAGTCAAAGAAAAAAGCTGGACATAAAAAGAATAACTACTACACGATTCCATTCATATGAATTCTAAAAAATACAAACTAATCCGTAGTAACATTAAGCAGATGAGTGGCTTCCTCTTATGGGGCAAGCAATGTGAAGAAGAAAACTTGAAAAAGAATAGGAGAAAACTATCTTGAGTGATGAAAATGTTCATTAACTTGACTGGTGATAGCTTAATGGGTATATAAATGTGTCAAAGCCTATCAAATTGTATAATCTAAATATAGGCAGTTTATTTCAATTATACCTCAATAAATAAACAAATTTTATTTATACTTAAATAATTTGACTAACTGACTTCCCCTCCCTTTTCCTATGAAACATTTGTTCTCTTCCCATCACTCCACAAAAATAAAAGATTGCATAGGTCCTGAATCCTGGGAAAGACTCATCACTTTTTGGATTAATTTATTGAAGTTTCTTTGCATCTTCAAGTTTCTACTTTTTTTTTTTTCAACTTATCTTTTTTTCTTCTCATTGTTAGGGTGAGATTGATGCTTTTTGCAACTTTTACATATAACTGTATAGCTTGAAGTTGCCTCTCCTCCTTTCCAAGTTTCGTGCTTGATTTTAGGAAAAAACTAATAAGTTACTCAAAAGATATAAAACTTAAAACAAAGGCAAGACAGGAATTTTCCCCAAGGGGTTCTATAATAAGGACTTTGGGGAAGCAAACAAACATCTTAAGTCTTCCCAGGAGAAACAGCAATAAATCCCAGAAGATTCTTTTAACACCATTCAACATAAATGAAAACCTGACTCCAGAGCACAATTCAGCTGCAGGGACCCAGAACAATGAGTGGGGTCTAACCAACCCTCTGTCTGCCAATCCAGCTTGAAACAGAGATGATTCAGGTATGTTCCTTGTATATAGTACAGAGTTGGATTTTGTTTTAGGGGCCAATTTGAAAATCTTTTCTTTTTTGATTTTAATTGACATGTAATCATTGTACAGATTTATGAGGCACCATGTGATGTTTCCATATACGTATTCATGATCATCACATTGGGGCATTTAGTGTATTAGTCACCTCATACATTTACCATTTCTTCATTGTGAGAACATTCAAAATGCTCTCTTCTAGCTATTTAAAAATATTCCCTACAGTATTGTTAACCATAGCATCCTACTGCGCATTGGAACACCAAACCTATTCTTCCTGTCTATAACTTTGTACTTGTTGACCAGTTTTTATTTGTCTTCCTCATCTTCCTATCCTCCCCACTGTCGGGAAATCACTCTAGTCTCTACTTCCGTGAGATCACCTTCTTGAGATTCCACACTTGAGGTCATACATATTTGTCTTCTGTGCCTGGCTAACTTCACTTCACATAATGTCCTCCAGGTTCCTCTATGTTGCTGTAAAACAGGATTTTCATCATTTTCATGACTGCCTATATCCATTTGCCACATATCCATCTGTTTGATGGACGCTTAGGTTGATTCCACATCTTGGCTATAGTAAAAAATGCTGAAATGAACATGGGAGTGCAAATATAGTTTAACACTGAAAACCACTTTCCTTTAATAGGTGAGTTAGTCCCATTCACACTTATTGATATAACTGTTTGGTTTCAATTCTGTCATATGATTGTATTTGCATTATGTTATATTTTATTCACTTTTCTCTTTATTTGGAGTGTATTATTTCTTTTAAAAATTTATTTTGGTGTTTAGGAAAACCTGTACTTTTATTCTAGTGCAGGCTCCATTAATCTTTTCTTTAACTTAACCTTTTACTATTTGTCTATTTATTATAGTCAATTATCTTATTATTTTTTCCCTTTTGTTTCCCCTTTGATCATTTTTAGTTGCATTATTTCTTCTTTGTCAAAACATATATTCCTAGGTGGATGCTGCGTGCACACTTGTAATCCCAGCAGCTGAGGAGGCTGAGACAGGAGGATCGAGAGTTCAAAGCCAGTCTCAGCAAAAGCAAGGCACTAAGCAACTCAGTAAGACCCTGTTTCTAAATAAAATACAAAATAGAGCTGGGGATGTGGCTGAGTGCCCCTGAGTTCAATCCCTGGTGCTGAAAAAAAATCCCAAAAAACAAAAACAAAAAAATGTATATTTCTTTATATATTATTCTTCCACCATCTTCAAATGAATATTAGTTCTACACTCACATATCTTAAATTCTCACCATATTTTGCTGACGTTTCGCCAGTTATCTTTGTTTGGATAACCTCATCCTTAGTTGAAACCTCAGAAAGTGTGTTTTCTTTGAGATGCTGCATATTCAAAATTCTTCTTTTTAAAATAGAGAATATTTAAAATAAATATCTTAGTTGTGTTAAAATATCTTTGACTTCTCTTTTATTTCCATGAGGTTCTTAAAAATGTTACTCCCACTATTCCTCTGTATGTTGCTCTGGAGAAACCTGATGCAAACCTGATTCTCTTTTATAGCTAACTTGACTTTTTGTCTGGAGGCCCAGAGAATTTTTCTTTGTTTTTCTAAGATATATATCAGGGTTAATCTTCTAAAGTCAAATTCTGTGTACCTGGTCAGCCCTTTCAGAAACTAGACTTAAGTTTTTTCTTAGTTGCAGACAGATTCTTGTTCTAAGTTTTAAGTATTAGTTCTGTTAAATTGTTTTTCGTTAGGAGTTGGATATGAGATATTCCCCAAAAGCTCATGTGTGAGACAATGCAAGGAAGTTGAGAGGTAAAATGATCAGATCAGGAGAGGTATGAGCTAATCAGCAAAAATCCACTTGAATGTATTAACTGGATGGTAACTATAAGCAGGTAAGGAGTAGCTGAAGGAGGTGGGTCACAGGAGGGGGCACGTTTTTGGGTTACATATTTTATCCCTAGAGAATAAGACACCCCCACCCCCACCCCACTCCCGCTTCCTGGTGGCCATGTCTGAGCTGCTGTCTTCCACCACACTCTTCCGCCAATGATATTCTTCCTCATCTTGGGCCCAGAGCAATGGAGCCATGAACACCAAATAAACTTGCCTCCTCTAAAATTTATGTTGCTAGGACTTTTTGTCTCATCAACTACAAGCTGACTAAAACTTTTGTTTCTCCTTCTTCAGAAACTCCATTACATGTCTATTGGATCTACTTTAACCGATGGTCACTTAGTACTTTTCTGCTAGCCCCCCCCCCCTTTTTCTTTTGGTCTCATTTAACTTTCATTGTTGATTTTGGAGGTAGAATATCCATTAGCAAAAATGTTTTAACTTTTATTTCTCTTTGTAGTAACTTTGTATAAATTTGATTAGATTTCTTTCTATTCCTAGACACTTGCTGGACAGAGCTTTTAGCTCTCTGCTGTATGTTTTGTGAAATGCAGTTTTTTCAGCGATCATAGGAAGGTAGGTGTTTGTGTTCTGTTCCTCATTTTTCTCTCACTCTGGTCTGGCCAGGTATCTCACACCCCTTTCCAACCTCCCTCATGTGGCTGAACAGACATGTGTTCTCTGGCAGGTTAATAGCAACATTGGTTCTAGTGAGTCCTTCAGAGAAGGCCTTTACATATGGTGGCCTGATTTTGTTTCCAGGGTCCAGTGAGATGAGATCAGCAACAGTGTTAGGCTGCCAAGATGTGCCTTGGTCTCCAATTTTAATCCAAGAATATGATGGAGTCCATTATGAAGCTGGCTCTGTGGAACAGGCTCTTTGTACAGTGAATATTCAACCCGAAAAGCAAATTGAAGTTCAAAGGTTGGCTAAGTATGCACACAGCAACAGCATTCAAATTTTTGATAACGAATTGTGACCCTGAATGTAGATTAAGCCTGCTTAGTGTCTATCACTGTGTCAATACCATGTTTGTACAAGTTGTGAAATTTTGGAAAACTTAAGCAACTTTCACGACTCTTGGTTTTCTCTTGTGCAATGGAGGTGATAATTCGGCTCTTACAACCATAGTAAGCACTGCATGAACAAATGCATGGAATATGCTTAACAAAATGTCTGGCTCGTGGGGTCCACTGTTATTTACTATTATTATTGCTGTGCTTCTGGTTAGCATAGTTGAACATAGTTCCTCTGGTTTTATTAATTGTAATAGTAGCTTTTGCTTAGTGAATGCTCCTATGTTCCAGACATTTGTGTTTTACAAATGTAAATTTATATTTCTATCCTTTATTTGTAATAACTAGCAAAGTACGTAGTAAGCAGCTCAGTCTTACAAACAAGGAAACAGATGGGTTACATTTCTACTTACTGATAGTAGAACTGGGATTCATAACAAGAGTTATTTGATCCTAAAACCCATAATCCTGGGCTACCTCCTGTGGAGATGCTTTTCACTGACAGCTTCCTCCTCTGATTCCTCCAGTGAGAATATTCTGTAACATGCAGTGCTTCATGTTTTATTTTTGCCTTATTTATTGCTCTCTGAGTTTCATCTTGATCTTCCAGTAAATTATAGGATACTCTTTGAAGGACGTAACTACCTTGGGGTTTATTTGTTTTTACTTCCTGTAATTCTTCTTCAAAATGGTACTAAATTCATAGTGAATTCCCAGTAAATGCATAGTGAGTTGATAAAAATCAACTTGAATAGTTTCAGCTTTTCTCAAGGAAGATACTGTTCCTGATTTTCTCAGCTGTGTCACATAATCTACATCCAAATGAACATGCTTTAAAAGCCCAAGGCAAATATCATAAAGGGAATCTGGGAATTTAACATGAAAACAAAAGAGAATCCAAATATAGGAAACACCAGATTTATTTGGTTTTCTTATTTTTAAACAACTTTGAGTTATTTGAGTTCCAAGTTTGTAGAATAATGTTAAGTACATGGATTTAGGAGGAGATTTTTCTGTTACTAAGAAAATATTTTTCTCGCAAATTGCAACAAGGCCTAGACTAGTCCAAGACCTGTGACTCATTGACCATCCACTCTGCTCTGTTGGCTGAGTCTACTCTCCAGAGCTTTCTTTCAGGATCATATCACATTCTGCATCAATAACCATGTTCTCACATAATCATGAGATTCTGTGACAAAATGCTGTACCAGTGCAACAGTGTATTGCCTCTTAAGATGCATTAAATGCAGATTTTAAAGCACAAAGCCAAGCGATTCTAGTCATCCAGTAAAAAACAGACTTTAATGGATGAGTCCATTAACAAAATTTATCAACTGACAGGTACAGTGCTAGCTGATGAGGGCACCAAGGCTGAAGACAGAGGTTGCCGCTCTCAGGGAGACAGACCATCAAATGTGCTGAAGATTATAGACGTTGTAATTTAAAACTGCTCAGAGCATAGGGGGCATAAATGAGAGGACAATTAAGTCTAGGTGGTGGATTAAGAGGTTTTGTAAGCATGATTACATGGAAGTTACCTCTAGAAAGAAAGCAGATTGAAATTAGGATGATGTAGCTTGCATGGGATTGCAATTTATATCAGGTCTCTTAATACGCTGACCTCCACCAGCAGGAAGGTGGAGGAGACTTGTGTGCTGTGCACTGCTCATTTCATCTCCTTGTGCTCCAGACAATAGATCCATTACAACCTCCCTAACATCTCCTTCCCTTGTCTATGCAAAGCGACATTTCTCCCCAGATTCCTTTTTGCTTCAATAACTACTCTGGCCCATAATATGTTTCACAAAACAATTTCATTAGATATCAGACAACAATACTTCCATTTTTCAAAAGCCAACTAAAAGTCTAACCTGCCTGGGGAAGCAATCTAAGTCTGCTTAGAAAGGAAGAAAACAACCTTATAGGAATGCAAGTGGAATGTCCACATGTTGACGGTAAGGTGTCATGGTAGATGAGGCCAACCTTGAAGGGAACATGTGCCTTCTTCGTCTTCAATACTGCCATCCATCCAGAGCAGCTAACACATCATTATACTGTCTGGGATGAAACTCTGTAAGCACTCAGCAAATGCAATTGCTATTGATCCAATTAACAAAGCAGAACTTTCGTGCTTTAGTTCCTTCACCTATAAAATAAAAATAATCATTGTCTCTTCTTTTCCAAAGGACTGATTAGTAAGCCACTCTGTCCCTGGAACCTAGGCAGAAACAACCATATAATAGGACACTAGTAAATATTTGCTGAATGAATAAGTAAAGAGATTAAATTCTGAGACATGTGAGATGAGGGATTGCATCTGAAGTGTTTAGAGCTCAAAAAGTACCTAGAGCTCTAATTAGAAATAGTCTTCAGAGGAATTTCTTTTAATGACACATTACTACAGTTTGTAAGATTTTGTGTGAATAGTATTATTCTGCAAGAAGGAACATTGAAAATCAGAGAAGGTCCTACCAGGATGAGAGGCATCAAAGCAGAATATAATCCAAATCCTTTTCCACTGGGCACATGTCCCCTTGCCTAGGAATGACCATTAATTTGGGAGGATCAAGCTTTATGCCCAGTGAAAACAGCCATTTGCTAGATGTGCATCCTTTCAGAAAAGGAAAATTAAGTATTTTTAAAAATCTGGTCTGTATAGAATTAATAGAGAGGAGTACAGATACACAAGTGGCTAAGCAATTTTGAAAACTAATAGAAAGAAATGTATTTTTTCATGAAAATAGTTCCATAATCAAAAAGTCTTCCTAAATTAAAAGAGTAAATTTTGGTCATTACAATGAACAAATGAGTCAATGAAACTTACAGAGCATCTAGAAATGGCCTCACCCATACATGGAATCTTGATATATAATAGAGATAGCAGCAAATATCTGAATGAAAAGATGTACTCTTCAAAAAGGGGGATTCACCACAAAGAAGAAAAATGCCCTCACACCACACATAGAAATAATGAAATCTCACCTATATTAAAGAACTAAATATGAAATGCAAACTTTAAAATTATTTTTACAGAAAAATGGTATTTATGCCCATATTAAGGAGCTTGAAAGTTGAGGGTAGTTTTAGTAACCAAAAGCAAAACTCACAAAGGAAAATACTGACATATTTTGCTGCACAAAAATGATTTTCTGCCTATGGCAAAGGACATCACAAACAGAGATAAAGGATAAATGAATGGAAGGGAAGAAATTTGCAGTGAAATGGCAGTTAAAGAATTGTTGTACATGAAATGTTCCCTAAAATCAACCACACCAAGTCAAACATTTCAAAATAAAAATTAGCGGGATATGAATGGGAAATTCTCAGAAGAAACATAAATGGCTAATGGATATATAAGGATATGCTCAAGCTCACTAGATATAAGATAATTAAATGGTCACGATAAACATGTGACCTTATATTATCAGGTTGATTTAAAATGTGTTCTGTCCAAGTGCAGGCAAGAATACAGGGGAATAGAAACTCACACGCTGCAAGTGGGGGTATAAGTGACTTCGGGCTTACAGAGAGCAATACCGAAGTGGAAACATACATTATGGGTTGCAAAAACAGCCACGCTCCTTTGCTTCTCCATTTCCACACTCTTGGTGATATGATTTTGTATATCCTCTCATCAAGAAGTGGAGTCTATTTTCTCTCTCCTTTTATGTAGTCTGACTCCATTTTATTGCTTTTACCCAACGGAATGGAGCAGAAGAGACATTGTGTCTCAAGAGTGCTTGCACTGTTCCACTTATTCTCAAGGCAGTTGCATTGAGAACAGGTCTGTTGAAGAGAGTCAGAGATCTCATGGAACAGATATGAGCTGTCCCAATCCTAGGCTAGCAAGCCTCACATCCCCAGGCCTTTTTATTTTTTATTTTGAGACAGGGTATTACTAAGTGGCTGAGGCTGGCCTTAAACCTTCAATCCTCCTGCTTCAGTCTCCCCAGTTGCTAGGATCACCAGTATGCACCATCACATTTAACCTTATATGCATTTTAATTCATTTTTTAAAAGCAGTTTTTAGTTGCCAACGGACATTTATTTTACTTATTTATTTGTGGTGCTGATAATTGAACCCAATGCCTCACACATGTGGGGCAAGTGCTCTACCACTGAGCTCCAACCCCTTTTAATGCATTTTTTTAAAATATTTTTTTTTTAAATTTTGACAGACTTCATTTTGATTCATTTTACACAAATAAGGTACATCTTTTCATTTCTATGGTCATTCACAATGTAGACTCATACCATTCATGTAATCATACATGTACACAGGGTAATGATGTCAGTCTCATTCCACCATTTTTTATTCCCCTGCACCCTCCCCCTCTCATTTCCCTCTTCATAATCTAAAGTTCCTCCATTCTTCTCTCACCCCCCCCAACCTGATTACATATCATCATCCACTTATCAGGGAAAACATTCAGCCTTTGGTTTTTTAGGATTAGCTTATTTCACTTAATTTTGGTGTGGATGACAAAACGAGGTAGATTTAAAGTCTAAAGTTTCCACTTTTCAGACCAATAACCTCAGGGCCAGAAATGTTTTTGCAATGAAGTCAAAATAATCATTATGACAAAAGCAACTACTATTTATTATGATACGTTGAGAGCCATATCACATTAAGTACTTAACAAACATCGTCTGACTTAATGCTTCAGCAATGCTAAAACATAAATATTGTTATCTCCATTTGACAGATGATGGCACTAGGGTTTAAAGGGATAAAAGTCTCTAATCCATGGTCATACAACTAGTAAATAGCGAAGGCAGGATTTAAACAGAAGTATAACCCCCCAAAAGTCATGCTCCTAACCACCACCCTCTGAATTAAAAAAAAATCATGCATACAAACCAATCCCATTATGTATTGCATTAAAATTCAAAGAATCGTTTTTCATACATGATCTTATTTGATCCCTTCCAATTCCCATCTTACAGATGAACATACTAAGGCTCATACCAGGAAAGTGTCTGTTGCCAAAGTCAGGTTTGTATGTAATAAAGCTGGAATGCAAAGCCATGCTTTTGGGGTCTTAAATTATATGACTTTTCCAGTAGGCTAACCTGCGAGATGCTTGATAGGAGGTGAACAAATGCCGTGGAATGTGGTGGACTATGAGATGAATTATACCTAGAATGATAAAGAGACGATAGGTACAGAAATTTTCCCCCTGAGACCTGACAAGCAGTCTTGCTTGGGAGCCATTTGCAGGCATTGATTTGTAGGGAGCTCAGATTTCATCCTGTCTGACGGAGGAGGATCAGGACCAGGCTCTGGGGTTGTGAAATTAATGAAGTGAACAAAAGAGGAAAGAAAACAGAGGCCACCCTGGAAAGCAATGGGGAAGGTAAAATAACTGGCCTTGTCTCCAAGACTCTTTCCTTGGGGCCTGGGCTGGGTAAGTACCACATATAGGAACTGAGCTAGAGTGATAATAAGGACTAAGCACAGGAGCATGAAGGACTCAAGATAACAAGAATCACATCCACAGGGACTGTAAGCCTCCTCATCTGTCGCAGCTGTAGTGACCTGCAGAATGCCAATGCAATGTCTAAAAAGATGGTAGAAAGGTTATCAAAACTGGTACTTAGTGTTAGGTCTAATTGGGCGGCTGCAGGGGGAGGGAGCATGGTCACCTAGCAACACACTGTGCCAGAAGTGACCAATGAGGCACACCTGCTGACCCTGACGTCCACCTTGGGTCCACCTTTTCCTGGGCAGAACCCCTTGACCCCCTTCCTCTGTATAAAAACCCTGAGCAGCCAAAGCCACGTGCGATTTCTCCTGGCTCTCCCACTCCGACTTTCACCCCCGGGGGGCTGGAGATTTCGCCCGGGACACACATTCCAATAAAATCAAGCTACCACTTTTGTCTGACTCTGGCGAGCGCATTCTTTTCGCCCGCCTCCGCCTTTGGGACCTCTACCCGCCGGAGGCCCCGCGCCTCACCCTTTCTTCAGTTTTACACTTAGAAGTTTAATTGAAATTAATATTTCCTTATGTTGAAGAGGATATCACCACTTGGAAACAGCAGATAGACTTGCTTATTGATGTTAGTATGACAAACTGCCATAAGTGTTGGACTCTAATGCTCAGAAAACCACTTACATTTAAGCAACTTGATTAAATACCTTTTTATGATTGAGGAAGCTCAGGGTCAGCCGCCAGGGGCATGTATGTGTCAGTGGAAGCTCCTCTGGGTGTCTCCCCAGGTCTGGCTGTGCTCAGCCATTACAGTTAGACTCTGTCATGTCTCCCTGGTCAGGAAAGGAAAAAGGACTGGAATAAAACCTTTTCAGAGAAAGAAATAGCTCCTCCTTGGGAACTGCTTTACTGAGCTGTAACACTGCTCCCAGCCCCAAGGGCGAGTTGAACTTATCACTTTAATCACCTTTCCTTTCTAGAAGCAAACTGTGAACAGGCATTTTCAAGCATGGTTCACTGGCTGCACCGCAAAGCTGGGTCAGTTGCCTCCTGCGTGGATGCTGGAGAGGGTTACTAATCACTGGTCACCTTCTACAAGTGACAGCGGAGGCAGGCAAAACTCGGTGCCCAGCTGTCAGGCGCAAGGGCAAAGGTCAGCACGGGGTCTCCCCAGGGCAGGAGGGAGCGGCCCTTGACAGGTGCAGGCTTGCGATCCCCAGCCCAGAGCCTGGCTGGGAGGTGGCTGTGGGCTGCAGCAGCTCGCGATGGGGCAGCGCTCTAATGACAGGATGGAGGCCCTTCCCCAGATCCCCAAATAGAAACAACCTCGCTGCCCTTGCTGCAACCCCACCAGGGCCTCTTCAGGGCTTCTTCTTAGTCAGAACTGGGCTCATCAAACTCCACGACAGCTGCTCTGTTCCCTTGAGGTGGAGAAGGTCTGAATGAACACAATAAAGGGACGCATATTTCCTTGCTGGAATTCACACCAGAGCATGATTTCCACCGCACGATTGAATTAGGTGAATATAAAATACCCCAGCCTCATAAAATAAATAGCTTTGGGGTTTTAAATTGTCAAAATGAGTTATGATTTCCCTGACTCCATCTAGCCTTACACCTATGTTTTAAGTGGAGGAAAAAACACTTGGTGGTAATCCTGGACTCCAAGTCGTTAGGTCTATTACTTTGCTGTTTTCTTCCTCATCAATACAATTGGTTTGATTTTTCACTTCCCAAAACAACTTTCTGTAATTAAGGGTCTCTGGAACTAAAAGTGGACCAAAAACAATCAGTGCTAGTGGGGAAAATGATAGTTGTGATTCTATCTATCTGTACAGAAAAATAGATAGATTTGTATCAAAAATGTTTTTAAATTCCAAAAGTCCCAGTTATCTGTTCTTTAAAACAAGCTAAGAAATGTGTAATAGAAAAGCAACCATATGTCGAGGATAATGAAAAAAAAAATGACCTGAACAAATCTCTGAGACATAAGCTTTCTAATTATTTCAGGTTCTTAAAAAAATTCTAAAAATTTTGTTGTAGAGTTTGACATTGTCAATTTGCTCACAGGCATTTATTGCTGAAGCAGGGGCTGATGATCAAGGTGACCATAAAAAAGGGCAAGTTCTCTATGGTAACAAAGCCTTTGAGCAACACCTGAAGGAAATAAGTTAGCCAAACTAAGTTCCGGAAGAAAATAGCTTAAGCAAAGAAAACTGCAAATGCAAAGGTCCTGAGGTAGGTTTGTTTAATGAGCACTCAGGCTACCCTTGGGATTGAAGCAGAATGAGAGAGGGGAAGAGTTGTTGGAAATGGTGTTGGACAGGATGCAGGAATCAAGGTCATAGGAGGTTGCATAGATTCATGGTAAATTCTTTGGTTTTCATCAAATGAAATGAAAGGCCATTGAAGGTTTGTTAAGAAATGATATATTCCAATTTAAATAGTTTAAAGACTGCTCTGGCAAATATGTGAAAGAAAAAAAAATTGTAGCAAACCAAAAGTAGAAATAGGAAGACTAGTTAGGAAGCTGTTACAATAACCCAGGTAAGAGATAATGGTGGCTTGGACCAGAGTGGGTATTGTGGACTCCCTGGGTTGAATGATTGGGTTCTGATAGTGTTTTGAAACTTGTGAAAACAGAAAACAAGAACTGCTGATCAATTAGAAGAAGAGTTTGAGAGAAAGAGAGGAGCCAAGGATGACTCAAAGGTTTTTGGCTTGGACGTGAATGATTTTCCATTTACTAAGAGGGAGGGAGAGAAATGGTGGAGGGAAAAATGATCATGTTAGCTTTGTCTTGCTTTATCCCTGGCCTTCTCTTTGTAACCCAGTGTCTTTGCATACAGCATTTTCAGTGTCCTCTAATCTTCTGAACCCCTTCTTTGACCTGATACAGATCTCTCTTCAAAATCATAATTATTTTGCATCTTTTTCATATTCCTGGCATGAAGAAGAGAATTGCCAAACCTTATTTTCAGAAGTTGGTATCATAAAAAACATTAGGATCCTTTTCGTTTTTTAAATCTTATATACTAACCATTGAGAATGAGTGCTTACATCTGAATACTTAATTCCTGTTTCCTATACCAGGTGATAATCTGCTAAAGAGACACACAAGCCCCTTTTAAGCAAGAAATCCTGTCCTCCTGCAGGAGGGTCAAGCTGAAAATAGAGGCCCCTAACACGTGCTGGGGAGCAGTGGTAAGCAGGCCTAGACTCTCCTCATCTCATCTCCTGGTGTCACTGTTTATTCATGTCACATCCAGAAACATGAAGTTGAAGAGTGTAAGGCGTCAAAAGTAACTTACTACTAACATAAAGATAAGATTGCAAATTATTTATGTTTTCAAAAGTGAATTGGAACAAGCTAAAACATACCCCTGTGTTTTCATTCTCCTTTACACTCTTGAGAAAGAACAGAGTGAAATTACTGCTCAGGTGTTGGGAATTTCCCAGAAACGAGGCCAACCCTGTGAGAGTGACCATGAAGGTGAATGACATCCATTTTTATGAATCAGCAGAAAAGAGACAGAGGGCTGCTGGCTTAGCCACCTAAAAGCAGCAATGTGGAAGGACTTGGAAGACATAGAGGGCATCATCCCTGTCTCTGCAAAGCTTATGCTTTTGTCAGGGATTCCAGATGTGAGGAGACAAAGGCCAATTTAACAAGCTAGCATGTCCTACATCAGGGGTGCTGAGTTTGTAGACTTGTCAGTACTTTTTCCCCTGATTGAGCTTCTTCCTAATAACCTCCTCCCCCTGCCCCATCTCACACACTGGAGCAGTGGCTGTTATCAAAGGCACTGAATTTTTGCCTGAAGCAGGCAGGAAGTCCAACACAGCAGCCTGAGGAAGAGGCAGAGGTGGCTGCTCACCCGGAAGGATTTGGGAAAAGGAATTCATTGGTGCAAAACTTATTTGCCCCCACTGGCCTCAGATGGGAACAAAAACAATAACATCATCAACAATAATAATAGCATATATAATATGAAATATATTAATGGCATATAAGTAAAATATAAATATAATTAATATAAATAATATATAATGAATGGTGATCATGTGCCTGGCCCATTGTCTAATTTAATTTTCCCCACAACCTTTCAAAGCAGGTTCCACTAATTTCTTCTTTTCAAATTGGGAAACTGAAGCATAGGGGGTTAGGAAACCTGAACATGGTTCCCCACTGTAAATGATGCAGGTCGGATTTGAACTTTTGGAATCACTAGCTTTGTGTACAGCTTGGCTTCAAATTCTTATTTAAATCACTTTTTTTGGTCAGAAGATAAAGGCAAGCAAATTATTTTCAGAAGGTTAGTAAAAAGTAAATAAGCCTTCTGGCTTAAGGACAGTAAGGTGCAGGATTTTGGTTACTCTGACAAGACTATATTGGGGACAAAAGCCTGCTGGGGTGGGTTTAATAGAGAATTTGGGACAAGCATGAACTCTTGAAAAATTTTGCTCCAAAGGGGAACACTCCTTCCAGGTGATACAAATGGAAATAAAATAAGCTAACATATAATGTTCAGATAAAGGCATTAACAATAGATATTTAAGTGGTAAATAGGAGAAATCATATTTGATACAATTCTGATCTTTTTAAAATTTCTTTATTTTATGGTTCTTTTTAGTTTTACATGACAGTAGAATATACTATGACATAATCATAAAAGCTTGGAATATAATTTGTTTTAATACTGTCACCAGTATTTCCCTTTACCTCCCATTCTCCCACCCCTGTTCCCTTCCCTCTACTCTATTGATCTTTCTGCTATTATAGTTTTTTTTTTAAATTAGTACCTTGTGGATGTATGTGATGGTGAGATTCACTGTGATATATTCATATAAGTACATGGGAAAGTTAGGTCAGATTAATTCAAATAATTTTCCCTATCCTATCCCTCCTGCCTTCCTTCCTTTCCCTTTTGTCTACTTTTCTGATCTTCATTTCTTTTTTTGTGTCCCTCCCCTTTTTGGATTAGCTTCTGCATATCAGAGGAAACATTCAACCTTTGTTTTTTAGGCTTGGATTTGCAGGTTGGATTTAGGAACCTGGCTTATTTCACTTAGCATGATAGTCTCCAGTTCCATCCATTTACAATCAAATGCCATCATCTTGTTCTTTTTATAGCTGAGTAATATTCCATTGTGTATATATACCACATTTTCTTTATCCATTAATTTGTTGAGGGCACCTACATTGGTTCCATAGCTTAGATATTGTGAATTGTGCTGCTATAAACAATGATGTGACTGTGTCACTGTAGTGTGCTGATTTTAAATCGTTTGGGATAACTGGGTCAAATGGTTCAATTCCTCGTTTTTTGAGGAATCTCCATACTGCTTTCTAGTGTAGTTGTACTGATTTGCAGTCCCACCAACAATGTATGAGTGTACTTTTTTCCTCATATGCTCACCAACATTTTTTTATATATACCTATATATTTTAGTGGTTGATAGACCTTTATTTTATTCATTTATTTATACGTGGTCCTGAGAATCGAATCCAGTGCCTCATATATGTGGCTACCACTGAGCCGTAACCCCAGCCCTTGTCACCATTTATTGTTACTTGTATTCTTGATAACTGCCATTCTGATTGGAGTGAGATGAAATCTCAGCGTAGTTTTAATTTGCATTTCTCTAATTGCTAGAGATGTTGAACATTTTTTCATGTATTTTTTGACCCTTTAGTATTTCTTCTTTTGAGAAGTGCGTTGAGTTCCTTTGCTCATTTGTTGATTGGGTTATTTTTTCTGTGTGTGTGTGAAGTATTTTGAGTTCTTAATATGTCCTGGAAATTAATGCCGTATTTGAGACGCAGGTGGCAAATATTTTCTCCCATTTCGTAGGCTCTCTCTTCATGCTTTTGATTGTTTGCTGTGCTGTGAAGAAGCTTTCTAATTTGACGCCATCCCATTTACTGATTTTTAATTCTCCTTCTTGCACTTTAGGAGTCATGTTAAGGAAATCAGTTCCTTGGGTTGGAGTTATGGCTCAGTGGTAGAGTGCTTGCCTGGCATTGTGAGGCTGTGGGTTCAATCCTCAGCACCACATAAAAATAAATAAAATAAAGGTCCATTGACAACTGGAAAAAAATTTAAAAAAAGAAAGAAAGTTGGTTCCTTGGCCAACATGATGGAGAGATGAGCCTACTTTTTCTTCCAGCAGGTGCAGGGTTTCTAGTCTAATTCCTGGGTCTTTGATGTACTTTGAGTTGAGTTTTGTGCAGGGTGAGTGATAGCAAATTTCTTTCTACTAAAAATGGATTTCCAGTTTTCCCAGCATCATGTGTTAAAGAGGCTATCTTTTCTCCAACATATGTTTTGGGCACCTTTGTCTAGTATGAGATAACAGTTTATGTGAGTTTGCGTCTTCCATTCTAGTCTATTGGTGTCCATGCCTGTTTGGGTGCCAGTATCATGCTGTTTTTGTCACTATTGTCCTGTAGTGTAATTTGAGGTCTATATTGTCGTGTCTCTTGCTTCATTTTTCTCACCAAGGATTGCTTTGACTATTTTGGGTCTGTTATTTTTTCCAAATGAATTTCATGACTGCTTTTTCTATTTCTGCAAAAAACATCATTGGAATTTTCTTCAGAAATGTATTGAATCTGTATAACACTTTTGGTAGTATGGCGATTTAAACAATGTTAATTCTGCCTATCCAAGAACATGGAAGGTCTTTCCACTGTCTAAGGTCTTCTTCAATTTCTTTCTTTAGTGTTCTATAGTTTTCATTGTAGAGGTCCCTTGCCTCTTTTATTGAATTGATTCCCAAGTTTTTATTTATTTATTTATTTTGAGGCTATTGTGAATGAGAGAGTTTTCCTAATTTCTTTTTCAGCAGATTCATCGTTGGAGTATAGGAACATGATTAATTTATGGGTGTTGATATTGTATCCTGCTACTTTTTAAAATTCATTTATGAGCTCTAGGAGTCTTCTGGTGCAGTTTTTGGGTCTTCTAAATATAAGATTATGTCATCGGCAAACAGATAATTTGAGCTCTTCTTTTCCTAATTCTATCCATTTAATTTCCTTCCCTTGCTTTATTGCTCTACCTAGAGTTTCAAGGACTATGTTGAGTAGGAGTGGTGAAAGTGGAAATCCTTGTCTTATCCCTGTTTTTAGAGAAAATACTTTCAGGTTTTCTCCATTCAGAATAATGTTGGATTTGGGTTTATCATACAGCCTTTGCAATGTTGAGGCCAGTGCCTTCTATTCCTGGTTTTTGTAGTGTTTTAAATATGAATGGGTGCTGTGCTTTGTCAAATGCCTTTTCTGAATCCATTGAGATAATCATGTGATTCTTGTCTTCAAGCCTATTTATTTGGTGGATTACATTTATTGATTTCCTTATGTCAAACCAACCTCACATCCCTGGGATGAATCTCACTTGATCATGGTGCTCTAACTTTCTGATGTGTTTCTGTAGGAGGTTTGCCAATATTTTATTAAGAATTTTGGCATCCAATTCATCAAGAATCTTGGTCTGACATTTTCTTTCCTTGCTGTGTCTTTGTCTGCCTTTAGTATCAGGATGACATTGCCTTTTAGAATGAGTTTGGCAGAGTTCCCTCCTTCCTTATTCCATAGCATAATTTGAGGAGGAATGGTATTAGCTCTTTGTGATC
>JAJEJO010000430.1:381917-534434 GCA_020662805.1 Glaucomys volans
AATACACAAATCTGAGTAAGACTGCCATTTCAAAAGCTGGGAATTCTTAGACCAAGAAAAACTGTGCAGATGAAAACTTAACCACACGTAGTCTTTGGTTTTATCTGAATCATGTAAAAACATGTATCACTGAGAAAACAATCTTTGTGATACCTCATTAATAAGGATGAATGTAAATAGCGATGCAAAAACCTCACAGCTGGATGGTGTGTTACTGTATTTCCAATTACTTATCTCCAGGCAATCCATTGTTCTCACACTTTGAATCAATTACCTTTTGATGAGTCGGTACTACCCTGTCCTTCCTCTTTATAGCTGCAATTATTTTTGTTTTCTGGCCTTGAGTGTGCTTTCTGTGTTTGATGAAGTATTGCTTTTAAGACCCAAGGTTTCAGAATATGGATGCTTCCATTTATTCTCAACTATAAATTAATTCTATTTTAATTTAAAATTTTACAGTTGTTTCCAAAGGCTATTTTTGTTGTGAAGGTGTTAATTATTTTCTGGGCCTAACTTGTGATAGTTGGCCTAATTATTGCAGGCCCAACGCTGAACTTGGTTTATTATTGCTTTGATTTAGCTCCACGGAGGGACTGACCTACAATGCCTTTTCTTTTTAAAGCCAGAGAATTAATACTGTGGTTGGATTGAATGCAATAGCTTCCCAACCAGTATCTCTGCTCTTATCTTCATCCTCATCCTCTGACCCACAGTCCATTCTCAAGGTGGCAGTTGGGAGAACCTCTGAGTGCAAAGATTGTATCATGTCACTGCTGTGTTAAAATCTACCAGCTTCATTTCACTCAGAAAAATCTAAAAACTCCTTCCAATGACTTAGGCCCTAGGTGATCTGGTCCCTTTGAGATTAACAACTTGAGTGGATCTTGTTACGGGGTGCAACTTAATAACAGACCATTCACCACTGAGAAGTCCAAATTTCAGAGTCTTTATTAAGCCAGCCGGCTGCCTGTCTCATACAATGCCCCAAAAATGGCTATTGGGAGAATAGCCCCGACTATAGGGTTGCAGGGTTCTTATACCAAAAATCATATCAATCATAAGTGCCTGTTGCTATGATTCGAAATTACAAACTTACATCATGAAATCATCAGGGGAGGGGGAAGTGGGTCAAAATGACCCTTACCTAGGTACAAACTAAAGAATGGTTACTAACATAGGAATCAAAAGAGAACAATCTTTCATCATATAAGGATTGGCCATTTTGCATTGTTAAACATGTCATGTTAAGTGACTGAGGCGGGGTGTTCCCATGGGAGAAGCTAAGCAATTGCTGATAGGTACAGAGGTGGGGAGTTCCCATGGGAGAAGCTCATTTCCTACATACCATGGAGTCTCAGAGCAAAAGAGAGTCTGTTTAGTCATTGCCCATATACCCTGGCCATTAACATTTCTTCGGCGCCAAATCTGTCAGCCCATCACAGATATCACATACATTATGCTGGGGAAAAGAAAACATGCACACACACACAAAAAAACTACAGTAATATTTCAAGACAGTTTTTCAAAAACAGGTAAAATAATGTGTTGTGTTAAAAGTCATGGTAGTTGTTATCTTTGTGGAAGAACAAATGAAAAAGGAAGCAGGTTTCTGGATGTGAGCATTCTATTTCTTGTCCTGGGTGTTGGTACACCAGGTATTCACTTTGGGGTAATTCACTACATTGTACACCTATGATTTGTGCACCTTCCAGGTGTGTAATTACACTTCAGTAAAATGCTTACTAGAGAAGGGAGGTGAGGGAGTGAAAAAAGCAGTCATGAAACAACCCTTTCAAAGAGTTTTTCTGTACAGAAGAACAAGGAAGCTGAGCAGTAGCAAGAAGGGAATGAGGTGAAGTCAAAGAGGGTTTTGTTTTATTTTTAATGAGAAATTCTAAGCAAGTGTATTGTGCTGTAGAATTGATCTTGTATAAAGGGATTACCCCAGTGTTCCAAAAGGGAGGGGACAGTTGTTCAGCAGCATCCTTGAGTAGTCAAGAGAGCATGGGACCCAGGCGGGAGTGGAGGTGTGGAGGTTGGGCCTAAAGAGGATCAGGGCATGAAGGGCTTTGCTGTGGACATCTAATTCCTGAGGAAGTGCCTGGGTTCATGGTGGGTGGGAGATTGGGTCTGAAAAGGAGATGTCAAGGACTATCGTGATGGGAGAGTGACAAGAGAATCTCTGACTTATGGTGGTGAGCAAATTAAAAGAGCAAGGAAAGAGTCATGGGATGAGTCCCTGTGAACTTTCAGATGAAGGAAGGTGAACATTGCCAATTACAGCCTCTTTGGGGATTGAGTTCAGCTGATTGTGGTGGGGCAGACCATGTTGTGATGGGAAGAGAAAAATAAGTGGCTGCCTTATAGCCCCTGTGTCACCTTGTAGGAGAAGACTCAGGTAAATTCCTAGATGTGGATCTGTGAAATAAGGATATGCACATTAAAAATATTGATATGGTTGCCAAATAAGCAATAAGATTTTTTATTTCTATGCAGACGTATGATGGTTCCCCCCATTCCCTTTTAACACTGTTATAGTTCATAATCTTTGTCTATTCTGGTAAGTTATAAGCAGCTCATAGTTGTTTGGATGCTATTTTTGTTAATATCTTTTCATATATTTATACTTTTATGTTACTTCTTCATGAAATCCTGTCCCTGACCTTCATCATTTTTCACTCTGGTTGCTTGTCTTTTCCTTATTAATTTGAAGAGCTCTTTGCATATTAGGGAAATGAGTCATTTGCCAGGCATATATCTATTGAAAATATGTGGAGAGCATTGTTGGATCTTATGGGTCTATGCTTCATTGTCATTCTTTTAAAAAAAAGGCATCATGTCATGTTTATGAAAATGAACATCTTTTTCTTTAAAGAATTTTATGGTTTTATTTCCAATTCCCTCAATCGATAGTATATTGGGAATTTAGTTGAATCAGGTCTAAATACAGCTTTATGTCTAACTTTTTTTTTCATCAAATAGCTCACCAGTGGTCCCATTGCAGTTTCTGGATTAATCTGCTTTCCCCTAGCATACTTGAAATACAACTTAATCCTCCCCCAGTCTAAAAGATGCTTTCAATTCAGCTGAAGAGGAGGGCTCATCTGGATCCAGTCACACTCCATCAACCGGAGGACTTTTTCTTTCTCCTTGTCAGCAAATCGAGTATTTCACACTTACTCCATCACCACATACTCTGTGTCCGAGGCTACATTAATCTGAGACTCTCACTACATTTTTCTGTCTTTAATACATTAAGGTCCTATTTGAGTTATTGCCCAGAAGTAGACAAGTGATCAGCAAATAATTAGCCAGGGTTTCCTCTCCTCTTTTTATAAAACTTTATGACTTCAGGAAGACTGTACCTTGCTGGAAATGGTTGATCTTTGCAAATACGGACCCATGTTGTACCCTCCCTTTAAGTGCTTCCATGTCTTCTCCCTTTCTGGCACCCAGTAAGTCTCTTGGCAATATGCTGGATGCTTCTGGCTCACTGGCCATTAGAAAGAATTCTATCAAGGCCACGACAATAAAGGACATGCCTTAAGAATTTGTCTTCTGGAATGCTCATACGAATGAGAATCTCAGTTGCTGACAACGCTGGACACATGAGGCCCTGCTGTAGTTATGGGCTGCTGTGTTCTCTCCATATCCTTGTATTGTATGATCACACTTTACTTTTCCACAAAGAAGGAAGAGCTCTCCATAGTCGTATCAACGACAGTACCTCCTCACACCCACGATGCCAGGTAGCTTACTCTCACCGCTACATCTGTTCTTATCTCCGTTTTGTCCTTAAATCTTATCCCTCTGTCTACTTGGATGTCAACAGGTTTTTAACCACACAGGGCTGAGCACTCCGTCCACTTATGTCTGAATTGAAGTGCCCATCACCCTTCCTGCTCATGTGCTCTCCCTTTCCTCTCTCCTAGAAAGCTGCCATGTCCTGGGGCTTCATGCCCATTCCCTTGGCTCCCTAGGCCCTTTCTTTGCCAAGAGTGCTCAGAGAAACCCCACTTAAATCTCTTCCCTATGCAGTACCGGCAGCCAGATCTGCCAGGAAAGAAACACAAATGCTCTGCTCTCACTTGATCCTCAGGACTGACCAGGTACTTCAAGGGAGCTCCCCTACTTCATGGCAAATCTACATTTCTATGGTTTATTCACTCTCCCAATATCTTAGAACATTATTTCAGTCTTTCTTCCTTCTTCTCCAACCTTTCTAACTCCCACCACCACCTGTCAGCTGACCTGCATCTGACTCCGAATGTGCTGCCTTCTCTCCTGTTCCCAGTGACGGGCTGTACCTGCTCTGGTCTCCACAGCCCTCCAACCTACCCAGTCTGACTCCAGCAATTACACTCTGTCTGCAAGATCATTCCTTCTTCACAGAATAATTCCCTGTTAGTATATGGACATGTTAAATTCTCTTAACCTAAAGACACTCTATTCTGGGCTGGGGCTGTGGCTCAATGGTAGACGGCTTGCCTAGCATGTCTGAGGCACTGGGTTCGATCCTCAGCACCACATAAAAATAAATTAAAAGCTATCATGTCCATCCCTATTCTAACTCCATGTCCTCCCTGCTGCAGCCACTGCCCCATTTCTCAATCTCCACTTTGTGAGAAAACTTCAAGTAAAAGTTATCTATTCTTGTTGTGTGTATATCTGCTTCTCTCATTCTCTTGGAACACTTCCAAGAAGGCTTGTATGTTCACCAGTCCACCAAAACCATTATTTTCACTAACTACATTTCACTATCCAATGCCAAAGCACCATCATTGGTTGCCTGACAGAGCTTCTCACTCATCTATTTCTGTTCTCTCTCCCTGGAGTCTATGTTCCAACCAGTGGTCAGACTGGTCCTAGCAAGATGTACTCATAGTGGGCCTCTTCTGCTCTATCTTCCCTCAGCTTCTACCTAGCAAGAAGCCAAAATCCTAACACAGGCCTTTGGAGATCATCTCTGGCTCCCCAAGTCCCCTCCGTTGCTTCCCTTCAGCCTTACCGGCCTCCTTGGTGCTCTGTGAATACCCAGAGTCATTGCCACCCCAGATCCTCTGCAGTGTCTGCTCTTTCACCTGGAATGCTCCCTTCCCAGATGGCTCTGTTCCGTTTATTCTCTTATTTGAATCCAGTATGTGTCCAAATGCCAGTTCGACAAAGTATCTGCCTTGATCCCCCCGCCTAAAATAGCATCTCAACTCAACCCTGGTCTAGCTTCCTTTTTCCTGAGGGTACCATGGCATTTTATATTTATTTACTTCACATATTCCCTGCTAGAACATAAGCTCCTTGTGTGAAGGAGTTTGCTAGAACAGTGCCTGCCACATAAAGGGGATCCGATAAACACTTTCTGGCTGAATGTGTCACACGGATACATTTTCATAACTACAAAGACACAACTATGACATTTGTTGTAATACTGTCTGTGAAAATAAATGGAAAAAACTAAATTTACATGATTGGGAAGCTAAATGCCTTTTGGGATGCTCTTAAAATAGAACACAACTTCAGCCATTAAAAGGGTGAAGTCATGATTCTAATTTGGTAAGAAGTCAAAACGAATCACTACATGCATACTTCATATATTTTCATATGCATAAGAGAGTAACTGGAAGGATATATCAAGCTCTTGAGTGATTATCTCCAAAGAACAGGATTTCAGGGGAAATGAGATTTTTATTTTATATAAATTTGTTTAAATTGTATAAACCCACATTACTTCTATAACATAAATTAAAAAATCTTAACAAAAGAGACACCAGGGATACTATAGTTTATTGATCTTATCTATGGGTCCACGTAAGAGGCAGGAAAGCAAAAGTTACAGGGGAAAATAGTGGAAATGTAGCATGCTTTCAGCAAAGAAGGAACAGAGCAAAACTTGTACAAAAAGGAATAAAAAAAAGCAATAAAATTAGCAGTGTATTTTATTTATTGAGCACCCATTATGGGAAAGGTGCTGTCCTTAATAACAGGTGACATGAATTCTCTCTACTCCTCAGAGCAAACTTGCAAGTTAGGTATCAGCTCTACAGCTCTACAGATGATAAACCTGAGACTTGAAGAAATGGTTGCTCATAAGCCCCAAGTTGAGATCAGAGGCATTGGAGCTGGGATTCAAATCTATCACACCCCTTCTCACATAAAGGAGCCCCTTAGGCTGGGGGCAGGACAGTAGAAAACCTGGAATTAGAGATTACCAACCCAGCTGTGGGCTCCTTCACAACCCAGACTCACGTGGAAAAGCCACACAAACTGTGTATTCTCTCTGTGCTCACAAAATGTTCCAACCTGACTTTGGTGGGAGTGGTAGGAAGTAGTGAAGGATGGGCAAAAGGATGTCAAAGTCAGTTTGTGCTCTGCTAAGTGGATAATCAGAAGGAATGAGTGTGGCTTTTCCAAGATCTTAAAACTCCCTGTAGGGGTTAAAGAATAGCAGCAGCTCATAGGAACCCAAACACCCTATTCAGGATCCTACATAGTTGGACAAGCGGCATGAAGTGACATTGAGAACCATGATTCTTTCCCCTCCTGTGCTGGCAGTGTCTCACCGAGTAGACAGGCTACAGGAAGAAAGGGTAGTGAGACAGTAATAGTAGCTGCCATTTGGTGAGGATCCACTAGATGCCAGGAACTTTACAAACATTGGCTTTAATTCTCAGAACCTGAATAAGTGAGTGAATATGGGTACCCCCATTTTATAGGAGAGGAAATGGGTGAAAGGAGGTAAATAATTTACCCAAATGTACACAATTCATGGGTAGTAAAGTTAGGCCATGAGGTCACCATTGTGACTTCCAAATTCATGCTCTTTCCAAGACACCAAATTGCCTCCCTTATGGGATGGTGCCCAAGTAGAAGGTGCTCAGTGCCCAGAGCTGAACAATGGACAAGTAGGATTTGGATGAGCATCAGGCACTGGGTGATAGAGGGGCAAAGCTGTATTCATGATAAAGGTAAGATCCTAGGAGATGGAAGAGAACAGTATTGGGGACATGGTGGAGGAGGCAGGTCTGGGCCAAGGAGGAAACAGTCCCCATAGCTCTGCCTCCTTGCCTTTAAGTGGAAGCAGAATATCGAAGTGTACACAGTGAAAAATAATTTTCGGCTGGAAGCCTGCCATGATTGGCTTGTCTTTGCCAAAGGGATCTGATTAGTATTCTTGAGCTTTCATTAGCATGTGAAGGAAATACCCAAATGACACAAAGCCAATTCTAGTAGCTGAGATTTAACATTCTAACCCAATTTCTCTAATGGAGTTAACCTGTGATAAAATGCTGTCTGGGCATCTCCTTTTCTTAAAATTATTTTCGGTCTCAACAAGCAAACCATTTATACAAGCACCTTCACATTCACCTCTGCCAACCCCAGCCAGCAGACATGCCTCCTTGTAGACTGAATTTACATCATTTGCTGCTGGGGTAGAAAACTGGGAGTATTTTTCCCAGCCTTGGCTGGATCACAGCCAAGGTTGTAAGTGTGAATCCCTTAACATGATCTCCCTGTAATGGCCCCTTGTGTGACACAATCCCACCCCGGAGAACAGCATTTTATTGCATCTTTTGTTGCAGGTTTTCCATTTTAGGGAGAATTGATAGCGATACTAAGTATAAACACATTCTCTGCCAATCTAATTCTGTGGTTAGGTTTTTTAAAAGGAGCTGTGAATTCTTGTGGCCAGCAATAATATTTATATTAAAACTTATGGCTCTTGCCTCACAGGGTGAGGGCAATGGTGGTCAAGAAAGGAATTCCCTTCCCCATATGCAATTCTTCTCATGTGTCTCAAGCAAGCAAGGGAGTATTTTGAGCTCAGAGTAAATCCTACAGTACTTTCTCAGTTGCACAAGATTAGGATCAGCCCTTTAAAAAGTCCCTTAATGCCAGGACAATCTGCTCACAAATTTTTCCAAACAGCATTTTTTGCTTTCCTTAACTCTGTCAAAGGCTTAGGGGCATTTCTGTCCAGCTCTTGACTCAACTGACCTTATGAAAGAGCAGAACTCCCTTTGCACTAGGAAAAGAAAATTACAGAATATCTCTTTCAGCAAGACATCTAAAATAATTATTTTACCAGTTAAATGTCACAAAAAGGTAGTTCAATTATAGTGCTCTATTAGGAGATAAAAATCAATGCTTCAACTTTTTGATTATAGTAAATAGAATCTAAAAATAAAAAAAAAAAACAAGTAATTACTCCAGGGCTGTGAATCCTGAGGGATTTTCACCTGTTTATTAATGTTTAATGAACATTAGGTTCAGGAGTATTAGAACACAATTTGAGAAAACCAGTATGAACCCACCGGAGAAGAAAAAGAAACCAGTATGCTTATTCTTCTTTCTATGTACATATCCTATTATATCCATGGCTATGGGAAAGGTTCTCAACTTTTCAATGGTTTCTAGTTCAAAACTGAATTCTACTTCAGGTCTATGGGGAAAGTAATCTGCAAGGCACTTGCCATGTTGAGACTTGTCAGGGGCTTAAAAATGACATGGAGTCTCATAACTCCTATGCCATAGAAGTTTTTGTAAATTTAGCTACTGTTTGAGGGATACGTTGAAGTAGCTTAGACAGGCTGAAAGGAGGAGAGATTCATGTTTTATAAAATATCACCATTCCCAACACCCTCACATACCCTAAGGCTACTTGGGTTAGAATCAGTAGAAAGAAATATCTGCAAAGACTTCTTGGGATACACAGTTTAGCAGACCACTTCTCAGAACAAGTTGATCTGTGCATTTTAGAAATCTATTTCACTGAAGTTTCTCCCAGCAGTGTTCAATCACACTTGTTTTATAATCTGATTTCTAGAAAACTGATTTGAGATAAAAATATAGTTTTACCACATACAGATGAGTAAAATTCAGCAGCATACAAGATGTGATATCATTATGTGTGTATATGTGCATTTTTCTGGTTTAAAAAAAATTTTTTTCCTGGTGGTTTCAGAAAGAACATTATTCTGGAATGTAAAAACAACCTTGAAAAAGAGAGAGATAAGGGATTTCTCTGTCCTCCACAGAAGTGTCATGTTGCCATGGTGATGAAACCAGCTCTTGATACCAGATTAACCAAGGTGATCCTGGGCTTCCTGTTTCCTCATTCCTTGTACCTGGGAGACACACAGAAGGAAATGGGAGAATGAGGGATGTGCCTAACAGGTGGAAAGAACACTGACAGAAGGCTCTGGGTTTGGTCTGATCAATGCCATGAAATGATGCATCCATTGTTCATTATTTTGCCCAGTACCACTATGCACAAGTGGTGTTCTACTTTGAATAATACCTTTAGAGTAACTTTACAAATATAAAAGATCTAGTAAAAAGTCAAAGCACCACCCTTCACCCAGTTTCCATTGCCATCTAGATACACTGAGGGAAACCCTACCTCACTCATTTTCCTAACATACCTACTCAAAACTCCCAGCATCTACTCCCATATTTGAATTTCCCCACAACTGTACTAACTAATCATCTAACTTACCAAAGTGGTTTCTGAACCTACCTCCTCAGCAAAACCTTTCTTATCAATTGGGGTGTAGGTAATTCTGGACTGGGGAGGGCTGTACTTTGTATTTTACCTCCTGTTATGTTTTGGATATGAAGTGTCCCCCAAAAGCTCATGTGTGAGACAACATAGGAATGTTCAGAGGGTTATTAGAGTAGAAGAGCTGCGACCTAATCAGTGGATTAATCCACTTGATGGATTAATTTCAATGGATTAATGGGTCATAATTCTAGGTAGGTAGGGTGTGGCTGGAGGAAGTAGGCCACTGGGGATTATATTATCCCTGGATCCTTGCACTCAGGATCTCTGCTTCCTGGTTGCACCAATTGAGCAGTTTTTCTTTGCCACACCCTTCTGCCATGAAGTTCTGCCTTACCGTGGGCCCAGAAATATTTGGAGTTGGCTGACCTCTCAACCTCTGAACCTATAAACCAAAATCAACTTTTCCTCCTCTGAGTTGTTCTTGTTGGTATAATGGTTGCATTAACACAAAGCAGACTCAAACACAGGTGTCCAGCCCTTACCACACTCCTGAGTGGCGTGTTATAAATGTTTCAGTGGCTCCCAAAACTAGTTGTGTATCAGGATCATCCTATGTAGAGTACTGCACTCTACAACTCTGGAATGAGGAACTGTGGGTGAGGATCCTAAAATGTGTAGTTTTACTAAACAAACAAATGATGCCAGGTTTGAGAGTCAGTGGTGTATCAGTTTGGTTTCTGTCCCCTATGTTTATCTGCATCTGTTTAAGTGCGAGGGATATGTTTTAATGTGTTTTAAGAAGGATAATCATGTATCTGCAAACACATCCAATAGGGTTTGTTACAATGCAGGTTCCCAAGTACCAGCCCAGTCAAGTGTACCAAATCTGACTCTGTGAGGTATGGCCTGGGA
Organism: Glaucomys volans; assembly: GCA_020662805.1. NCBI lineage: Eukaryota > Metazoa > Chordata > Mammalia > Rodentia > Sciuridae > Glaucomys > Glaucomys volans. The sequence continues at coordinate 392,329 of JAJEJO010000430.1, forward strand.
TTCTGAATTTAAACAAGTTCCCCCATACCTGCATGAGTGATTTCTATGTACAAAAGAGCCACTGTTCTTTCAGGAGTCAAACTGGAATCCCTGCAGGAACAAGGCAAGCACTTGAATGAATGAGGCAGACTGGGAAGAGTGATCAAAGGAAAACTGATATCCCACGTAAAAGGGCAGGCACTTCTTCAATCAAGCAGTTTTGCCTAAACTTTGAGTTTTTCAGAAGCTAGAAATACTTTCTCATAATTATAAAAACAACTGGTGAAAAAACCAGTGGCCATTGGCAATTTGTGCCCTCTTCCATTAAGGTTTTACCCACGTACCTCAGATCTCTGGCAATTGGCAATACTTAATATCATTAGGAGCCTGACCAAGTGACTTTTTATGCTGAACTATACAGTGTAATCATAGGGTGACCAGGTCCTATGGGTCATCTGCGACTCCTACCAGGTAATGTCTGAATTCCCCTCCCAGTGCTGATGATACCCTAAACCCCTCATCTCTCATCCAGATCTCCTGCCTGCCCTGCACATACCTGAATGTATTTTGGCTACCTCCACTAGGATATCCTACCACTACCTCAAATGCAACATGGTTACAAATAAAATTATCATCTTCTAGTGCCATTCCTCCAAGTGCTTCGGATTTGTGTTCTCTCAGTGAATAGCAATACTATCCACAGAAACCAGAAACATCTTAATCCTCAGCCTTGACTCACAGACTCTATACTGGATCATCTACCAAGCCTTGCCAAGCCTGCCTCCAACAGTGTGAAACCTATAAGTTATCACCTATTATAGGCAAGCTTCTTGCACCTTTTCTTTTAATATTTTTTTAGTTGTATACTGACACAATTCCTTTATTTTTATGTGGTGCTGAGGATTGAACCCAGTGCCTTCCATGTGTGAGGCAAGCACTTTGCCACTGAGCTACAACCCCAGCCCCATCTTGCACCATTTTCATTGTGAAAATTGCACATGCACTGCCTCATGGCCAGTCAACTTAATTTTACAAAGAAAATTCTTCTCTTTCTCTATGGGCTGGGACCCAGCTAACCTCTTCTCTTTGGCTAAGAGTTGAGATTACTGGGAAGAGCATAATTTATTAAATATGAAATTTTGCATCATAAAAAAGAATTTGGACACTTGCACAAAATTGAGGATCATGGAACTGGCCTTGAAAATATAGCTTTAATAATGGGTCTTGTAGACTCCTTTTCATGTGAAAGAAAAAAGGGACCAACATATAGTCAGATAGCTCTGGGGGTAACACTCCCTGGGTCATCTGCTGAAGAATTCCCAGCTGTAGGCATCTCCCACTTCACATGTGGATCTAGAGAAACCCCCACCAAAGCAAAAGCCCCAGCAGCAATCCAGACCAGCTGGGGACATGGGCAATGCTTCAAGTGCCCAGAATACCTCAGCAGGTTCAAAGCAATTACAAGCAAGAATATGAAGGGTAGAAACCCATTTGTAGTCATAAGTGTAGAACCTTAGAAACTTTTAAGTTCTTTCATAATTATGTCAAACATCTACGTATTCCATCATTTTATACAATCATGTTATACAATTTAACATGAAAATTATGCCTAAATCATTAAGCTTTTCAAATAAAAATATCTAGTAAAATCAAATTCCTTACATAGTAGGACTAAAAGAGGGAACACATTTATAAAATAAAGACAAGTCTTCAGGATCAGAACTGAATACTTTAATAAAACTTATGCATAAGAACTATTTGGTGAAATATAAAACAAATTTTTTTCTCCCCTTATTTTCAACAGTTTTTTTCCTAATGCAGAGATCTGCTAGTCTGCAACTAAAGATCTATAAAGAAAATCGTGCCTAATAATGTTAGCTATCTTTGTATGCAAAGGTTTGTGAAATGCAAACACATCAATTTATTCATTAGTGGTTAAGGGAACAGGCAGACACCCTTCAGCATCTCTCTAGATATCTCAGTTTGGATGGTGGATAAAGAAGGAAGCCCTTTAAAATGTCGAATCTAGAAAAGATACCATCTAGAAATAAGTGACAGTAATTCTTATTGATACTAAAATAAGAATCAAATTGTAGTATCTGTGCTCAGTGACATAGCTGTGTCAATGCACCTTTCCAATCTTATCCTTTCATCAAGTCCACATGGATCTTCTTTGTAGTGTAATTTTTTATAAACTGTGGAATATTTTTTGATGAAAAAAAAAAAAAAAAAGAGTCTAGGTCACCTAGGCCATTTTTTCTTGAAGCTCTCTGGTTGAGGGAGATCCAAGCGAGTATGTGGATGAGTGAAAGCCTGTGGCTACCACTTTCACAGCCTGTCTTTCTATCAGCAGAAGCTGTTAGCACATTTATCAGAAGCCAGACAATGCCAGCTCTTTTGATATTAGGTCTCTGGGTGTAGCTTTCAAAATTATTCTTTGTTCCACTCTTCCTGTATTGTCAAACTGTGCCCAGCAGGTGGTCTACCGTGTGAATTTCAAACATGTGCTGTTAATATGCCCAAAACTGTTGCTGCAAAGGAGGGAAAAAGACCACATTAATTGAATCCCACCCATTCTTATTAGTAATGTCACAAATGTATTTTTGATGTCCTAAAACAATATGAAATAATTTGTTTAACCATGTGAAATCTTCAGGTGACTAAATCTACGGGTTTTAAAATACGTATTTATTGTTATTAAAAGTAATTATTTCCTTACAATTCTGCAACAAAACCACAAGGAGTAAGTAGTTGTCAACAACTTACAATGCTCTGGGCGCTGTCAAGCACCTTTAGTGCCAGCTACTTGCAAGTCTGAGATGGGAGGACTGTTTTGAGTCCAAGAGTTGGAGACCGACTGGGCAATAAAGCAGACCCCATCTCAAATAAATAGATAATAATTTTGAAACCTTTTCTTTCATTTACCCTGATCTTCCTATTGGAATACTGATGATCATTAGCAACATTACTATACCTCATGTTTCACTATTTCTTTGGAATTCTGTTTTGAATATTTTTCTCACAATATATTTTAGGAAAGTCACTATTATTCCCATGTTATAGATGTCATATAGAGATAATAATAGTGTCTACCCTCAAAGGATTGCCTTGGGGATCTTTTAAATTATCCACATAAAATACATGAAGTATATGGCACATTATCTATTGAGTCCTCAAAACATGTCAGGTATTATTAATATGCAAAAGTATTAGCAACATTATTACGGTTCATTTTAAGCAGGTTAATTTTGTTTGTGTCTTTCACTAACTGGAAGTTCTACAAATAAAGGTTCTACAGTTCCATATGCTAATTTATCTGCCTGGAATACTCTTCCCCTCCCTCACCCTTGACTTGGAACTTCTTACCTGGCTAAATTTTTGTCTTTAGAGCTTGGCTTGACAGAACTTCTCAGCGGCAAGCAGACCTTCCTCTCTTTTGAGTCCAGATTATATTACCTATATTGAGGTACTTTCCTTACATACTCCAGGCCATATCCCAGTTGGCTGCTTCTTTGCAGCCACTCCATGATACTTCCTGAGACCAGGGATCACATGTCTATTTTTATATACTGTCTTCTTAGCACAACAGGTAAGAATGATGCTAGAGCATAATGGGTGTTCAATACTATCTGTTACAATTATATCTATTCTCTGAAATCTGCCTGGTGGTGACTAGAACATCAGGCTTTGACATAGTGAGAGTGATAGAGACCAGCAGGAGAGAGAAAGCTGCAGCCAGTTATGGAGTCAACTGAGGGTGAGGATGGTAAAACAGGATGTGGCATCCTAGGAGCTGAGTAGAAGCAGAGGGGAGGGGCAATCAGTACCAGAGGACATCAGGTTCCATCTGGTCACTTAAAGTCAAACACAGATTTACTGATTCTAAAAATTCAGATACCAGCCCTGCAGATTGGGAAGTCAGAACCTGGATCCACTGTACTGGTTTTCACCCATCTGGTAGAGTAACTTAAAAACAAGCACAGCTTTAGGTCCCTAGAGCCTTCCAATCAGAGTATGACAATGAAGTACAAGTCTGGTACTCTGCTGGTCAGAGTGAGAATCCAGTCTGACTCACAGACCCCCAGAAGACTTACCAGAGAGTTGGGATGTGTTGTACACGTCTGGCTCAGCATGGAGTTGCAGTGCTGGGGTAGAAACTTTGAGACTTTGGGCACAGCTGATGGTAAATGAATTGAAATGCTCTGATTTGTTACGGCAGTTGCATCATAGGAAGGGATGACTTTAGAATAGTATCTGACAGCATGAAAGGAATTAAGGGAGAGGGCTGCACTGGGAATTCTAGTTTTATACAGATCACCAACATCACTCTCTGAAGTGGAGCCTGACTGACCTGTAATAAGAAAACAAATATCGGTCAATACTACATACATAATTCCATCTCTCTAGATGACCATATTTGAAATATATTATCCTGTTTCATTTGCTCACATTACACACTTGTACTACTGCTATGCTCATATGCTCATGGAAAAAGAGATATTTAATATATACACTATAAATTATTTTCATGTGTCATGAAAAGAGATTTTAGAGGAACAGAAAATTTCTGTGCCTCTTGGTGTGTGTGTGTGTGTGTGTGTGTGTGTGTGTGTGTGTGTCTTCCATCATAAACAAAACTGGGCATCACTATGAAGTAAGGAAAAATGTGGGAAAGGACAACTCCATTTATCCATGAATAAAACCTGGTTGATTTTCCATCATTGAAGTGAGAAATAACATCTCGAACCACAAAAAATATTTAAATATATGATGTTAACAATGTAATTTCAAGTAATACTGTGAATATCAATTTTTTTGGACATCACTAATAATGAAAGTGAAATAACAATTTTATGTACACTTTAAATACAAATATTTAAAATATTCCAGGTAAAAAAAAGTATACACAGATTAATGCAAAAGACAAGCTGATAAAGTGTAAACATGTCTGTGTGACACGTTAGGCTCAGCACAGAAACTTGAGGACCTTGAGTAGCCATTTAGCTTTGACAGCCTTCCATTTTCTGACCTGGGTGGTAAAAGTGAAATTTGTAAGGCTTAATTCACAGCAATCCTTCTGATCCTCTTTCAAAAGTAATTTGGCAACATACATTAGGAGCTATATATATGTACACTCATGTTCTCTGTTCTCTAACTCTTCCATGACACTTCCAGGAATGCAACTCAAGGAGAAGCCTGAATTACAGAAAACCCTATATATATGGGGAAGTATTTCCAATCATGTGATGTGTAAAATCTCTCTGCCCCCAAATAGAAGTGCTAAATATAGCTAAGATGGCTAAGAAAATTAACCCATAAATCATTTGCTAAACTATTAAAACTATTAAAATGGTGATGAGAGCTGTGAAACAATAGATTAAAGCATATATGATACAAAGTTAAGTAAAACAATCAGGAAACGAATGGGATGTTCAATGTTTACGACTATAGAAAAATGTACCTGTAAAAAGACTTGAAGAGAATACATACAAAATGAACAGTTATGAGCTTAGAGTAGCAAAAGACCCATACTGCTTTTTCAAAAGGAAAAATAAATACAAACAAAATAAAAATGGGGATTTGACTGAATGACCTTGCAGGTCTCCTCTGGTTTAAACATACTACAAGTCTCTGCTCCTAGCATATTTGTGTCTTCCCAAGAGCAGTCTCTTTGGATGATGCAATGCTGTGAGATGCAGGGGCACACAAAGGCCTGAACTCTGCTATGAAAATGGTGCTTCAGATTTTCTGCACAATATAAACAGTATTGCATGTTCAAGAAATAACATTGACAGGGATATGCCTGTGGTCTGACCTCAATCTGATTTAATCTAGGCCAATTTAATCATTCCATGTCACATTCAGCTACAGGTACTTAAGCAGTTTAACTGTGGCTTACAGTGACATCCCGCCCCCATCTCTTCCTTTCTTCCCTAGGCCAGGAGAAAGGTCTAAATTCATTAAAAACACCCTGAGGCTTCTCTGATTATATGAACAAGAAGGATTGTATTTTATTTTTGACTCCTTTCTCTTCTGATTTTAGACATCAATCTGAGGGACCTTTTTTCAGGTGGTCCTCACTATACCCCTATACATGCACATAGTACTTCTACTATAGCACTTAAAATACTGGGTGAACCATGGTTTGCTTTTGTGATACTCTCTGCCACTAATTTGCAAGTTCTATGAGAAAAAGAAGTGCATCTTGTTCATCTATGTGTCCTCATCTGTGAGGAAGGGACATTTAAGCTGAGAACTAAGGGACAAAATTGGAATCAATTGGAGAGTGTGAGGGGGAGGGCATTCTCAGCATAAGGGAGGTGCAGAGAGAGAATCGCTAGGAAGAAGTCAGCAGAAGGGTCACCTAAGACTAGCTGGCCAAATGACAGGCAGACCTGTCACCCAGCATTCAACATTCCAGAGAGGAATTCCATGCCTTACGAGTTTCTCAACTGAGATTCCTCTTCAGGAATACCAAAAGTCACAAACTACTTGCTGTGTTCTTTTTGTCTGGCTCTATTCTTTCCCATCTTCTATTTCTACAAGTATTTGGGCATGCCAAGGTTTATGCAGCACATATAACAAAAATACCTCCCAGTGGACAATGAATGTTTGCATAATGAACATTTATTGAGCATCAACTGTGTGCTAGTCATTGTTCTAGGTATTAGAAATACAAGTAATAAACCAAACAGGCAAAAAGCAAAAGACCTCCCCAACTCCAGTCAGCAATCTAATGGGAGAAGACAGGCAATTAATAAAACATACAAGTAAAGAATATTAGCAGGGGGTGAGTGTTATGAAGACAAATCCAGCAGAGAAAGTGGGTGAGGAATCCCCTGCATCATGGAAGGTGAGGAGAGTGTGTAGCTTTAACTGGGCAGTTGAGAAGGACTCACTGAGAGTTTAAGCAGAAACACAGGGAGGAAAATACTATGTTAAATGCTCAGTAAAAAAAATCAGTACTGAATTAATATGAATACAATCAGCCCTCTGCATCTGTGGATTCCTCATCTAGGGATCAACCAACCAAGAATTGGAAAAAAAAAAAAAAAAAAAAAAAAAACAACCTTTTTTAAATTACATCTGTACTGAACGTGCACAGACTATTTTTCTTGTCATTATTCCCAAACAACACACTATAACAACTATTTACATAGCATTTACATTATATCAGATATTGTAAGTCACCTACAAAAGATTCAGTATATGAGAAAGGAATGCACATTTTATACGAAAAATACCATGCCATTTTACATAAAGAACTTGAGAATCCAGAATTTGGTATCTGCAAGTGGACCCAGAACAAATCCCTCATGGATACTGAGGGACAACTGTACTTCCCTTCCCTTTAGATTCTATTTAAAATAAACCAAATTACCAATGTGCTTATCCAATACAGCAAGATGAGTTTTCTGATAATTAAGGTCAGTGTCAAATCCAGGGCCTTCTGGATGACACTATTTAAATGTCCATGGCCACATTATGAACTTCAAGCTGACAACACTATAAGGACTCATGGTGTAATCTTTCAGTTGCACTTAATCCCCTGGTTATGGGAGCAAACATACAGAAGCCCAGATGTGCAAAGGAAGTTCATGCAGGCCCCAGCATCACATAAGCAGCAACGGCATTAGATGTGGCTCACCTCTCACAACTTGATCCAAGGAGTCCCCTCCAGTAGCAATGGAATACACATTCAAGCACTTGTTAGCCAGGAACTGTATCCCTCTCACAGGGGAGTAAGCACTTGTCAACACACTGTTTTCCCTAAAAGGAAACAATAAATAACCGTTTTTATATCCCTCCAGAACATTGCTGAATTCAAATGCTCTTGTACCAATAAATTTCTAAAAAAATCCTGACCAAGCCTCACCTCTGGATTATTTAAAATATGAGGACAAAGAGTTGAACAGGACCCATGATGCTTCTTTAGGAATGACTGGCTTTTCCTCTACAGTTTCTCTTTGTTTATATATTCTAATAAATCTAAATAAGTAAGCTATACTAGGCATGTCACATTTTGTACTAGAAACTAGGGAGTTTCTTTAAGGACTGCTAATTGAAATAGGGCTGCATGCGCCAGGGCCTTCAACCTCCTGGACAGATGTGCATTAGAATCCATCATGCCCCTGTTGGACACCACAGTCCTGTAGTCAGGAGCAGCCAACCTCCATTTTAAGGTCCTTGAATAACAAAAGGAGGAGTGAGAAAAATGATAAAGGCCAGAAGCCTGAGAATATTGCATGTGTTTATCACTGTAACGAAATGATACACATCAGCAATGGGAAAAGTTCACTGATCTTGACTAAGTACCTGAGTTCTCACTGGGGATTAATTCAATTCCTGTCTACACATCGGACATCAGCATAGGAGGAATATGACAAGCAGACTTTGGACTCGCAAGAGCCCTCATCATACCTTTGTGCCAAGACAGTGCCTGGGAGGGATAGCTGGATAGGCATTTGTTTCTTACAAAACCTCCTATTGTTCTGAAGGGCTTCTGTAATCTAAAACATATAGTGATTGACAGATAACATTAGATAGGTATTAGGTGTTTTTATACATATATAAAGATACATACATTTTCAGTTAAAAAAATTGAAATAAAATTATATAGCATTAAAGCATTGTCTATCAGGATAAAATTTAAAGCTTTAGGAGTTGAATACCTGGCCCATTATGGCTGGTGGGATTTTCTCCCGGATATATTTCACATAATCAACTGTTGCCTCAAGAATTGAAGCTGCATCGTTCTTTCTCCCCTTTATATATGGCAAGAGAGTACGCAGCTCCTCACAGCAATATTTGATTCGTTCTCTGATCAAAGAATTGCAGCAAATAAGGAATAATTAGTTTCATTTGTTTCCTGCACGCAAGGACAACCTTCCTTCCTTCCTTCTGGGATTGTTTGCAAAGGAATGGCCCGTACTCCTCCCCAACTAGTCTGTTTCAGAGAAAGGTCATGTCCGCACAAGCCAGTGGCACTCATAACTCCTGAAATCACAAACTGCCAGGTACCTGCTCATACTTCACAAGAACTGCTGCTAAGGCCCAATGTTTGCATCTTGTCCCCAGATCCCTCACCCTGGGTCTGCTGCAGTGTACAGGGTGCCCACACACTGGGGAGAAAGCAACAGACTCTCACTGCCTACAGAATATTCTGCCCTCTGAGGAGAGGGCCATGTGCTGTGTGTGTGGTCTTGTAAAGATTTTATACATATATAAATGCAGTCAGTATCTTGATATCTTGATGTCACTGGGACTGGACCAAATTTCAACAATACATCAATCGGCACCTTGTAACAAATGGGCTTTACATGTAATTCTGTGGCCTGAGCCAAAAGAAAATGAGAAGATGACTTTCTTCCCATGAGGGAAGTACAGACAGAACAAATAAACCAAATGCAAATGAAAACAATGTCCAGGATAATATCAGAAGGAAACTAGACCTTTCAGTGTACTGACGGGAAATAGAAATGTAGATTTGATTTAATCCCTTGTTGCTTTCATTCATCAGTGTGCTCATATATGAAGCATTTAATAATACACCTATTTAGCTGGGTGTGGTGGCACATGCCTGTAATCCCAGCACTTGGGAGGCTGAAGCAGGAGGATCTCAAGTTCAAACCCAGCCTCAGCAACTTAGTGAGGCCCTAAGCAACTCAGTGAGACCCTGTCTCTAAATAAAATACAAAATAGGGCTGGGGATGTGGCTCAGTGGTGGAGTGCCCCTGGGTTCAATCCCCAGTACCAAAATAAATAAATAAATAAAATAAAATAAAATAATACACCTATTTGGGCTGGATACAGTGATGACACACAGGGTGACTCTGCTAATTACAAGCTAGGACTATAGGCAAGTTACTAAACCTCTCTGGGCCTTGAAATGGCAGAGAAATTAAAATTTTAAAACGTCGTCTGATGTACAGTTAGTGGAAAAATTGTCTAGATGAGTGATATTTTCATTAGACTTTGGGAGTTCTGGGGTTTCTTCAGAAATGTCAGGAACCATTCTGGAAAGAAAAGGGTGGGAAAGTCAACAATTTGACTACGTGACTGGCTTTAAAACCTAACTTTTAAAAAATACTTGAAAACATTTTTTTACATTTTTTGTAGATGGACACAATACCTTTGTTTATTTATTTTTTTATTTTTATGTGATGCCAAGGATCAAACCCAGTGCCTCACACATGCTAGGTAAGTGCTCTACCACAGAGTCACAATTGCAACCCAAAAACCTTTTATAACTTTTGACATGGTACTTCCACTTATAAAGACCTATCTTAAAGGGATAATCTAAAACAAAACAAACTGTAAAAAGACACCCATTATGGAAGTATATGTTAGTAAAACACGGAAAACAGTCTAAACACATAACATAGAAGGATGCCTTAGGCCAACTACATTAGTTCTGTAGAATAACATTTGGCAGTGGAAGGATATGTTATAAAGATAACTGGAGGAAAAACAGGATGCAGGACAGCATGTACAATATAATCCCAGCCATTAAATGAAGCAGAAATGAAGCCTAGAAAAGAGACTGAAAATAGAAATATTAAGTAATAGTTATTTCTAGATGGCTCCACTGTGGGTAATACTTCTTCCTTTTATTTTCCACACTTTCAAAATATTTTTGCTAGACATATGTCACTTTCATCATGAAAGATGCTTTTAAATATTTTCCTCAGCATTAATTAGGAAAAAGTTTGAACATACAGAAAAGCTGAAGAATCACACAGTGATTACCTATGTACCCACTGCTTGGTGTTTAATTTTCACTGCATCTGCTTTAATCATATATGTATCAGTCCACTGTCCATACATCAACCAATTTTGTTAAAGTAAAGCATTTCAAACTAGGCTGTAGACTTCACTCCTGAATGTATCATTAACCAAAGCTCAAATTACTTTATTTTCAGGTAAAAGTTATGTAAGATAAAATATACCAATCTTAAAGGTCCTATTCTATGAATTTGGACAAATGCACACATCTGCACGACAGAAAGGCTAATAAACAGTCTCAGAACCCCTGGAAGTTCCCTTTGTTTCTTCCCAGTCATTACTACCCTCATCCCCAAAGAGGCAACCACACTTCTGATTTTTTCCATGCCACATTACTTATGCCTGTCCTCAAGCAGCACATAAATCAATTCAAATCTTTTTATAAGGCTTCTTTCACCAGGCATGTTTTTGACATTTATGTATGTGGTTGCCTATATCAGAAAGAAGCCTGCTCCTTTTTGTTGAACAATAGTAATCTACAGAATAAATGCGCCACAGTGCGTGTATCCATCCCCTTATTGATGAACACTGGAGCTGTTCCCAGTGTTCAGGTCACTATGACGAAACTGGCTAGACCATTCTGTACATCTTTTTTGTGAATGCATGTTCTAATTTCTCTTTACTAAACATCTAGGAATAGAAATAACAAGTCATTTTATAAATTTATAAAAAACTAGCAGCACTTTTACCAAAGTAGTACCATTTTACACTTCCACCATTAATGTATGAGACTTGTTTCAAATCTTTTGGCAATATTTAATAGTCAGTAGTTTCAACTTAGGTCTTTCTACAAAATAAATGGTAATATCTCATTATACTTTAATTTGCATTTCCCTCACAACTAATGATGTTGAACAACTTTTTCCAGTGCTTACTGGGTACTTGTATATCTTTGTGAAGTGTCTGTTCAAATATTTTACCTACATCTTGATTGGAATCCAAGGTGGTGGTATTATTATTATTATTATTATTATTATTATTATTATTATTATTAAGTCTTAGGGGTTCTTTGCCTATGCTCAGTATTTGTCAAGCAAATATTTTGCTTTTCTGTAGATGTTTTAGGATTTTATACAAAAACTATCAAGCCACCTACAAATCAAAGGGCTTTGCTTCTTCCTAGTCTTCACATATATTTCTTATCTTGTCTAATTATAATGGGTGGGACTATCTATTTAATGAAGAAGTGAAATGGTAAGAATGGACACAACCTTGTTTCTGATCTTTTTTAGAAACAGTCAAAATTTTAGCTATAGGTTTTTTCACAGATACACTTCAACAGACTGAGGAGGTTCTTCTCCACATGTATCTGCCAAGAGACTTTTTTTTTTTTTCCAAGAAAGAATAATGTCAAGTTTTGCTCATGGTGCTGGGGACTGAACCCTGGGCCTAGTATATGCTAGGCAAGAAAGCACACAGTCTATCGCTCAGTTGCACCTCGGCCCAAGTCACTTTTCTGAATCTGCTAACAAAATGCTTTTTCTCCTTTATTCTGCAAATGTGGTGGATTACATTGGTTGATTTTTTGACCATTATACAAGCCTAGGATAAACTTGTGGTCATAATACATTTATCATTTTTTATTTAGTTTGCTAAAGTTATGTTAAATTTGTTTGTACGTTCATGAGGGATATTGGTCTATATATTTTTTTTCCTATAATACCTGCATCAGATTTAGGATTATGCTGGCCTCATAAAATGGGTTAGGAGGTGTTCCCTCCTCTACTTTCTTTAAAGGTTTATTGGCATAAAATTATTCAAATTTATTAATTATATTTAAATATTTATGGCATTTGTAATAATGCCTCTTTTATTCATGATAATTTGTAAATTGTGTTCTTTCTCCTAGGCCCTCCCCACTTTAGATTTATTTTGCTTTTTCTCACTTACAATGGAACTTTATATCACTAATTTTTAGACCTTTTCTAATCTAAACATTTAAAGCTACAGTGTTTCCCCTAAGCTTTGCTTTGGTTGCCTCCCACAAATTTCTTTATATTCTTTGTATTCTCATAATCATTTGCTTTGAAATACTTTTTTTCTGATTATCCTTATCATCTATTCATAAATTTAGAATGTTGTTTTTAATTTCCAAGTAATACAGGTTTCCCTTTAAGTTTTACTGATTTCTAACTTAATTTCATTGTGGTTAGGGAATATACTTTTCATGAATTCAACTCTTTCCCACTGAAGTGAAACTTCTTATACCTTAACACACAGTGTATGTAAGTGAATGTTCTGTGTGCTCACAAAAAGGAGAAAAGGAGGAGTGCAGTTATTGGGTATTATTCTATAAATATCCATTACATCAAGGTGATTAAGAATATTCACACCTTCTGTATCTTAATGATTTTTTTGGTATCCAGTTTATGAACTGCTAAGAAAGTGATGTTAGATCTATAACAACTATTGTAGAATTATCTATTTGTCCCTTTAATTCTGTGAATTTTTGATCTAAATATTTTTAAGCTCTATTATAATCACATTTGTGATTATTTTTACCACTCTGATAAACTGACACATTTTTCATTACAAAATGTCTTTTTTTAAACTCAAATGACATTGTTTGACTTCAAGTCTGCTTCATTTAATATCAACATAGCCAACCTGATCTTAAACTGTTTTCACAGTGCATATTTTTCTATTAATTTATTATATCTGTATATTTAAAGCTTATCTCTTGTAGATAGCAGATAGATGATTGTTTTTTGTTTTGTTTTGGTGGTACTGGAATTGAACCCAGGACTTCAGGCATGTTAGCAAAGTATTTTAAGACTATATCCCCAGATATATGGGTCTTGATTTTTGTTTGTTTATATCTACCCTGAAAAATCACTGCCTATCCGTTGGATAAACATCTTCCATTTTAATATTTGTTTCCTATATTCTTTTTAGTTTTTTTTATTCTCTTTTCCTAGCTTCTATTTAAATACTTTTAAAACTCAAATTTGAATTTGTCCTTTGGCTTCATAGCTATGTCTTCTGCATATCTCACTAAGGTTGTCTAGGCATTACCATATGTATCTGAACTTTTCAGTCTATTTAAAGTTAATATTTTATGACCACATAATATAAATACTGCAGTCACATAAGTACATTTATCCCACTCACTCTTCATGTTATAATTTTCATATCTACAACCTCTATAGACATTATAAACCCCACAATACAATGCTATAATTTCTGCTTATAATACTCATCAGTGTTTTAAATAAAAGAAAAAATGTTTGCTTTTAAATATTTACTTGCATATTTATCACTTCTGGTGCTGTTCAGTCCTTCCTGGAGATCTCAGTTTGCATTTGGTATTATTTCCCTTCAACCTGAAGAATTTCCTTTAGCTTTCTTACCCTCCAGGTCTGGTGATATCAAAATCCCTATGAAAATGCCTTTATGTCACTATTTGCTGTTGGGAAACAATATCTGATGGAAACAGGATTACCAAAGAAGAATGATAAATATAGTGGAATACATAAAAGGCACATTTTCATTTGTTAACATTTTAAAAACCAATAGCATGTATCTATTGACAGGCTAAGAGCCTGGATCTGTTGCTAAGATTTCCACCACGTCTTTGTACTTCATTTTTGTTTGTGGCAGCCAAGATTAAATGGGGGAATACGGGAGCAAACACGGTAATGCAGGGAAAAACATGCAGAGAGAATTTGTATAACTCAGAAATAACTTGGTAAACAGCAAATAACCTGTTTTACTTTCAAAAGGAATTTAAATTTGAGTTTCTAAAAAAGATACAAATTAATGTGACTGAAAATTATTTATCATTTGCCCAATAAAGAGGATCTATTTTCCCTTCCCTTCAATCTCTTCTGAAATGTGCCTGCTTTAGCCAAAGAAATATAAAGGTAATCTATGACTTTTCTGGGACTAGCAATTCAGTAGACATAGTTTCTATGTTGGTCTCACAGAATCCTGAGCTATTCTGTAAGAGGTCTAACTTGCTGGAAAGACCATGTGGAAAGATGCTGAGCCCACAGCGAAAGAGAGCAGCCCATCTGAGTACAACCGGCAGTTTTCCCATCAAGAGACCATGTATGTGCATGGTACTATACTGGACTTTCCAGACAGGTCATTTGTTGGCTACAGACCATAAAGTGACCACAATTAATACCATGCAGAGAAGGACCATGGAGCCAAGCTCTGTCCAAATTGATGACCCATAAAATCATGAGATATGACAAACATATGGGTGCTTTCAGTTACCAAATTCTGGGGTAATTTTCTACAAAGTAATAGATAACTGAAATAATAGCTTACTCTTTAAAATAAAATGAACAACAATGTAGGGTTGATATAACATGTAAAAGTTAAATGTATGACAATAACAAAAACTAGAATGCAAACACATGGTTGTATGCTAAGGACATAGTATCAATTTAGACAATGGCAAATTAAGTATGCATATTATATCCCTAGTGCAATTAGTAAAAATAGTTTTAGCTAAAATTTCAATAGAGGAGATAAAAAATGCTAAAATATACTTGATGAATCTAAAAGAAGGTAGGCAATGAGAAAAAGAATAAATTATACTAGTGAAAAGAAACAAAAAAATTGGAACAGTAATTGTGTCATATGTAAATTGACTACATACTCCAACTTAATGACAGAGATGATCAAAATGGACAAATGAAAAGGAAAAACAAGGTTGGGGGTACAGTCTGGTGGTGGAAACTTGCCTATCATGCACAAGGCCTTGGGTTTGATCCCTAGCACTTGAAGTAAATTAATTCAAGATTCAACTACATGCTATTTATAAGCAACACTTTTGCCATGTGAAGATATATACAAGTTATAAGAAAACCATACGAACACTAATTACAAGAAAGCTATATTAATTTCATAATAGATTTTAAGACAAAGAGTACAAATAACGTTATCACCCCAATGATAAATGGATCAATTCCTCAAGAAGACAGGCATTTAACAACAGACTTTCAAAACACACATGTGAAACAAAAACTATAGAAGGAAAAATAAATGTCAGTAATAAAGGAAAAATAGACCAATCTGTAGCCATCACTTTAACCCGGGGGGGGGGGGGGGGGGAGAAAGGAATAAGGGTACAGAATATATGGAAAATACTATCAACCAATTATACCCAATTAATATTTATAAACACTACACCCCCAAATCACAGGATGCATATTATTTTCATATGCATATGGGTTATTCATCAAGGGAGAGCATGGTCTGGGCCATAGAGTAAGTCTCAAAAATTATGAGAGGATGAAAACTTACAGAGTATGTTCTCAGATGACAAGTAATTATAACTCAATATCTGAAAAATCTCCAAGCATGTGGAAATTAACTTACATAGTTCTAAACAGTCATTGGTAAAAAAGAAAGTCAGAAGGGATTTTAGAAGACATTCTGAATTGAATGACAGTGAAAACATACTAATGTTTATGAGATGTAGCTAGCACTGCTCAGAAAAAAACTCCGTTTGGGTTTTAGTTGTAAATGCTAACATAAGAAGAAACTGTTAAAAATCAATGATCTAAGTTTCTACTTAAGAAAATGGATAAAAAAGAGTGAAGTATTGAAAGAAGAAAATAAGAACAGAAATTGTTCTGGCAAAATATTAAAAATGGGCAAAAAATAGAGAAAGTAAGTGAATCAAAATCAGAACCTCTGGGGAAAAAATCAATAAAACTGATTTTAAAATGTTTGCTATAGTTAAGGGAAAAAAGAAAATTGAGAATACTATCAGTGAAAGAAACCACTACCACAGATCTACAAAAGTTAAAATAATAAAACAGTATTATGAACATATAGTTGTTCTGTAAGTTTAACAAACTTAGACAAAATGGACAAATTTCGTGAAATAAATAAATTAACCCAAACTGTTACAGGAAAGAAATAGAAAAATCTAGTCTTAAAATCATTAAAGAAATTGAATTTATAATTAAAACCTTTGAAATTTCAAGCACAGATGACTTCACTGTTGAACTGCTACATAAACTCTTTTAGATAATAAAAGAGGAAAGATGACTTTCATTTTATGAGGTCTGCTTTTTCTTGATATAGAAATCAGATAGGCATTCTAGGGAAACTACATACCAAACATCCTTCACAAAAAAAGTTCACAAAATAGCGAATCTACTAGAGCAACAAAGAAAAAAGATAAATATATCAAGACAAGGTGGAATATAGCATTTTAATGTATTGTCCACATTAACAGAGGAGAAAATCATGTAATCATCTCAATATATATAGAAAAACACATTGACAAAATTTTAAATCCACTCATGATAAAACTTAAAATAGGACTAGATGGAATCTTTTATAAGTTGATAAAAGACATATACAAAACCAACAGCTTACTATACTGGCAAAGCATTTGACACTTTCCCTGTAAGATTAGAAACAAATTAAGGATGTCTATTTGTGTCTTTAAATTAAAAAATAGTAATATTTTAAAACTGGTCAGTAGATGGGCATGGTGGTGCACACCTGTAATCCCAGCTATTCAGGAGGCTGAGGCAGGAGGATACCAAATTCCAGGCCAGCCTGGGCAACTTAGCAAGACCCTGTCTCAACATAAGGAGGACTGGGGATGCAGCTCAGTGATGGAACACCTCTGGATTCAATACCCAGGACTGGAAAAATAAAATAAAATGGAGAGATGGAAAGATTAGCATTGCTCAATGTCAATTCTTTCCCAGACTTATCAACAGACAAAACAAAATCCTAATAGGATTTAAAACAAAAATAAATTCATAGGCTTATTTTAAAATTTACATGAAAATCAAAGGATCTTTAATATCCAAAGCAAATTGGAAATAAAGTTGGAAGACTTTGATTTTAAGATTCATTTTAAAGTTACAATAATCATGACAGTGTATACTGGAGTAAAGCAGATTAGTAGTGAACTTAAATAAGGAGTCTAGAAATGTGTTGACGATCATATGGTGGTTAATTTTCATGAATGTGCCAAAATAATTCACCAGAGAATAAAAAGCCTTTTCAACAAAATGTTGAAAATAGCCATGTGAAACAAAACAAACCTTCAGTATTTGTCTCTGTCAAAATATTTCATCACAAAGGCTAAAACTATAAGGCTTCCTATAGACAACACAGAGACTGCCATAGCACCTTCGTGGAAGCAGTGACTTCTAATACAAGACAGAGAAAATAATGTATATATTTTAAAATAGTAACAAATTTGAATTCACAAAAAAATTTAAAAACTTCTGCTCATCCAAAAACACTGCCGCACAACTGAACAATGGGCCACAGCCTGGGAGAAAATATTTCAGCAAACAAATTTGACAAAGGACTTGAATTCAGGATATATACAGAATTCTTAGAACTCAACAAAATGGTGGTATGTTTACATAATGGAATATTCCTAAACAACGAAAAGGAACAAACTACTGATACATGTAAGAACGTTAATGAATCTCAAAACATCTGCCAAGTTAATAAGGCCAGATACAAATGTACACATTGACAATTCCATTTACAGAACAAGCACAACTAATCTATGGTGACAGAAATCAGAATAGCAGACACCTCAGGGGGATGGAAAGGACAGACCCAAAAGATGTTTTAAATGTAGGTTTCATCATTCAGGTAAGGTGAGGTCAACGGATCGGGATGTGGCCATTGCTGAAAAGCTGGTTTATTGTTCACAGTTTCCCAAAGTGGAAGCTTTCCATGCCACATGGGGTCACATGAAGAAGAGAAGCTCACAGGTCAGCCAGAAGAGGCAGGAGGAAAATGTGGGCAAGAGTCTATTGTGGTTTCTATGGGAAGGAACAGGCAAGGCAGGGTAAACAAGCTTAGGATGGACTAGTTGGAATAGCTTTAGGACCTGTCCTAACTTGTGTGGTACCTGATGTGGGATGATTAGGGCAGAGGAATATTGGCGTGGAGTGTAAAGGCCCCATAGAGGAGGGGAGGGGACGTAGGCTCTGAACTGGTGAGTTTGTATATGGAAGATGTGCTTCCAGGTGAGTAATTTACTATCTCTAGGAAGTGGCTAGCCATGGGAGGGGCTGTCTGTCCATGGTCAGAAAGGTACCAGATGTCAAAACATCAGAGTAAAGACATGCTTAATATACAAAGGGTCTCTCAATATGATGGAAATGTTGTGGTTTAGACAGGTGTATGCATTTGTTTACCTCCTGACCAATCCGATTCTTCCCCATGAGGCCCTGCATGGCATAGTGTGCCCTTTCTTGGAAACGATCAAACCAACTTTTCAAAACCATACATTTTTGAATGTTAATTTCATTGTGTGTGTTAATTTTTTCACAATTTTTAAAACTAAGAAAAACAAAAAAGAGAAAAGAAAAAACAGGGAGGAAAAGTTTAAAAATTTTTGAAGGATGTTAATATTGGCACAAAGAAGTGTGATCTCAGGCTCCAGGAGCTTCACATAATCTTGACTTTCCTTTTGTCTTCTGTATGGAAGCAGCAATAGGTGACGAGAGATCAAAGGGCATGTCTTGTCTGTTATCTGCTAAGGAAGCCAATTCAATCTGAGTTTACTTTTCTCTAGTTAGGAGCAATTCTGAGAGGCTGAATGGGATCTGGAGCTAAAGGGATATTGGTCCAGACTCTAAGTACTTGGCTCTCTCTCTGTACAAATGTGTCTCAAGTAAACAAGAACTTATGAAGGAAGCCTCTGGTCAGATAGAAAGTGGAACCCTCTGAGAGCTCCCTGTTCTACTTTCCTGGAGTTTGTAAGGCTCAACCAGACTTAGAAAAGCCTTCATTTGTGTCACACCATGGCAAAGCTCACTTTCACTTCAAGTAAGCAGGCCTCCTGAAAATCATTAAAGCACCATGTCTGACTCGCAGCTGCATAAAAAAATGATGGCATTGCTAGGGAAAGTACACGCCCTCAAGATAACAGCACAGCACATTTACCTACTTTGAATACATAACAAAGGTGATTTCACCAAGACTGTTAGAGTTGGTTAGCTAATGTTTACTCATCTGTTCTAATAAAGACAATGGGGGTGTTAGACTTTTGAAAAAGAAAATCCCAAATACAGATATTCAAAACCAGTGACCAGAATCATTTTTTCTAGGATTATTAATAAATATGTTACATTATGGTGCTTAAAAACTAAACATAAAGATAAACCCATATGTAAAGCAGTTGATCTGGAAGAGGAGATGGAAGAACGGAAAAAGACTAGAAGCAACCTGTTAAAATTTCACAGGTATAGGTAGAATTAAGAAGAGGGAAAGGGTCACGGGACAATTAGGGGTGACTTGTTTATCTTCTGGTATCTCCAAAGCAAACCTCCAAAGGGGAGGTGCTTGCCACAGCTTTTCTTTTTGGGAAACAAAAGAGTTTTAGCCCTTCAAATAATGCCATAAGGGCAAATACTCCCACAGCATTAGATCATTGATTCTTAGATTTTAATTTTAATTTTCATCAATGATCAAATTTAAAAAACCAAAAGTAACATGCAACTTTGAAGAACCTGTAAGATTCCCAACATTAGATCTAGACATGAAAAATAATTTTTAAAAATTATCCTCTCCTAAATATCACTTCATTATAACCATCTACTAATACCACTATTTTAATATCAAATAAGATATTAAATTCTTAATAAGATATTATGAAGAAAATAATCCCATGACAAAATTTTATATATGCAACTTTAAAAATATTCATTGTACTATATTTTCCTCCTTTTAGCAGGTCAGTGATATCTAAGCAGATGTGTGACTGAAGCCCTTTAGGATCAGAATGACCTATCTGCCATCCAATCTCATTAAGCCCCAAACCCTATGATATTTCCACTAATCTTTGCCAGACAGTAGGGGCAATTCAGCATGAAATTTGGTCCACCTCCTCCTTCTGTTTGGTCCCATCAAAAAACTCATCTATATCCACATCTCCATTTTCAGTGCAAGAGGTGTTCTGTCTGGTTCAGGATTCCATATAGCCTTATGTAATATGAGGGGTGCTAAATCCATCACCACCATACCCTCCCTCTTTACCAACAATGGTTGATTAAATTCTATGACATCCTTCCCACTGAAAGGTTGGGTCTGTGTCCCTTTCCCCTTGGATCTGGGTGGGGGGGCTTTGTGACTGCTGGATGAATAGCATATGGCAGAAGTGGCTATGGCAGTTTTGGGGACCAGGTCTTAAGTATGGCAGCTTCCACTTTCTGGCCCTTGGAACATTCTCTCCAAGAACCTTGAGCTGCCAGGTCAGAAGTCTGATAATGCTGGAACTACCATCTGGGAGGCTTCAGTTGACAGCCCCAGCCGAGGTTAACCTTCCAACTATCCCTGCAAAGGTACCAGACATATGATTGCATTGGATCCTCCTGACTGGACCATTCAAAGCCAAAAATGACCAAATGACCTCAGTTAATGTCAGACAAACAAAATTGCCTGGCTGAACCCTGCTCAAATAAAATAAAGTTGACCCATAAAATCACAAGTTAAAATGATAGTGTCGGTGTTTTGGAGCTGGAAACAGCCTGGGTGCTGGCGAAGCAGCAGCCCGAGTAAGAAGACAGGATGCCTGTGGTGATGTCGCGACTGAGAGATCCTGACATAAATCCTTGTTTGTCGGAATCTGATGCTTCTACCAGATGTATGGATGAAAATAACTATGACAGGGAAAGATGCTCCAGTTACTTCTTGAAGTACAAAAACTGCTGGAGATTCTGGAATTCCATCATGATCCAAAGAAGACAGAATGGAGTGAAACCATCTATGCCCACAGCAGCAGAAAGAGAGGAAATCTTGAGAGCAATGGGAAAGATGCCTTATTGAATGTTTGCCCTAAAATGTTTATGTAAACTAGAAGCAGATAAATACTTTTAATGCACAATTGCTATAATCTTGTAAAACTTGACTGGCCTTATCCAGACAGATCTAAAGTTTTACAATGAGAGACAGAATTCAGTTAGTGCTGTCTTTGATGTTTGTTCTCAGTGCCATGATAACATGTCATTGCCATGCTGTACTCCTAGAAGTAAGGAGGGTTAGGAAAGGCTACTGGAGTTGAGCTTCTCTGCTGGGTCTCGGCTGAGAGGAAGGTAGTGTTTCCAAAGAAAGGAAATGATGAGAACAACGTGGTAGAAAGAAAGCTTGCATTGTGTGTATAGTGACTGTTTCACCTAGCGTTTGAAGTGTGTAGAGGTGAGGGGGAAGAGTGGAAAGGTGAGTTTGGGTAGATGTGTGATAGTTCTCAAACCCGACTTACCCCTAAAATCTCTCTTCTTCCTTCACTCACTCATCCTTGTTTAAATAAGGTTAGTACATTCACTAGCGGGGAAATGGGTACAAGAAAATTATTCTAAATAAATGGCATGAAAAAGAACGAGTGTTCTTTCTTTTCTTTAAGGAAAGGCTTAGGATCCTAGACAACAATCCACAAATTCCGGGTAACCTTATTAAGCTGTATTATCAGTTTTTGAATTACAGAAAGACAAAAAGAAATGGGTTCCCCGGGAAGGATTTCTGTTTGCAGAATGAGGTAGACAAGAAAGGATGTGGGGGCTTATCTGGTGAGCTCAACTTCATTTTGTGATATAAAAACAGTGAGTATTCAGTTTGGTGGGTTGTGTAACAGCTCTCCTTATACTTGCTGCCTTGAAAAATCTAGTTTGTTTCATTTACAGAATTGTTTTGTAAAGAGAAGTCATTTTAAAAAAATTTAATGTAGAAAACTAAAACAAAAAATGAATAATGTCTGTACATTTTGGTTTAATTTTTAATGCAGCCACAGATAATCATAACAACTTCAAGACCTTCTGTTTTTCCCTCTCTTCAAGCTGTCTTCATCTATAATGTACACATAAACATCCTGAAGACTGACCCAGTCTTATGAAAATCTCTCACTTTATGTTCTCTTTTAGATAACACCTCAAACATTCGTTTTTTCCTTCATCTAGGTTCCCACCTTTCACTTCTCATCTTTCTGGAATGGCGATTCTTCCCTAACCATGTTGGTGAAATTATTTTTGCCAAGATCAATAACGTTTAAGCTTTGCTAAGTACAAGTAATCAAGGCTGCGAATATAACTCAGTGGTGGGGCACTTTCCTAACATATGTGAGACCCTTGATTCTCTCCACAGCACCAAAAGAAAGTTAAATACAAACAGTCAATGAGAGGTTCTTACCTTCCAGCTCTCTCTGCCTTGTGATGCTCCTAACACTCACTCCTTTTGGAAATGCTTCTCCCCTAGCCTCCTCCTGACTGTTCCCTCCTTCTTGGTCTCATCTCCCTACTAACTTTCTTATTTTTCCTAATTCCCTCTCTGCTGCCTATAACTTAAATATTAAAATTTCTCAAGGTTCTCTTCACTTCTCTCTTCCGCCCATGCTTTCACAGTCCTTCTGTAGCCATCCCTATACCCACTGCTTCAAATAAGTGTTGTGCCCCGACACCTCTAAGTCTTCATTTCTACCCTAGACCCTCCCTAAGAGTTAAGGGGCCTACTCCTTATTCCACATAAACCTGGAGGTATTCAAACTCAACAAGGGCAAAAATTAAAAATGTATACCTCACAGACTTCAGACTTCCATTTTTCTAAATATGTTCAAGTTGTAGGTGGACACAATATTTTTTTGTTGTTTATTTATTTTATGTGGTGCTGAGAATCAAACCCAGTGCCTCACACAAGCTAGGCAAGCACTCTACCAGAGCCACAACCCCACCCCCAAACTTCCATTGTACTGTAATGCCTAGTCCACCATCTACTTGGGAGTTACACTTAACTCTTCCTTCAGCCACGTTCACATTGATTCCACTTTCTTAGTTTAGAACTGGTTTATTTATCTCCCACCCATTTCTAACACTGTCGCTCAGGATCTCAAAATTTCTCACTACTTATCAGGAAAACATTTGGCCTTTGGTTCATGCTCCATTGCAGACTTTGAGGGAGCAGGCTGCCATGAATCCCACAACCTCAAGGGAATGAACTCTGCCAACAATCTAAGGAAGCTTGGAAGTAGGTCCATTTTTGATTGAGACTTCAGATGAGAACCCAGCCAAAACTGGTTGACTTCTTGATTACAGACATGAAACCCCAACTAAAGGATTTAGTTTAGTTGTGCCGGAACTCCTGACCTACAGAAACTAAGACAAAGTATGTATGTTACTTTAAACCCTTAATTTTGTTATAATACATATAGGTTCAAAGGGAAAATACCACATAATGAGCACTAAGACAGTTTTGTTCATGGAAGTAGCCTTGTTAAATAATGTGATGGATGTTAAGGAGTGGTTATAATTTGAACCCTTGCTGATTAGAAAATAAGTATCTCCTAATTTAAAAAAAAATTCTCACTACTTCTGGTCTCTAGACTCAAGTCCCTCTCTAATGTCCTGTGGGAATATTCATTCTAAGGCATAAATCCTAAACTATCATCCTTTGCTAAAATTCTCCAGTGATTCCCCAATAGTACAGGTTGTCATCCACAGCATGACATTCCCAGTCCTCATCCTCTGTGTCTCATCTCTTCCCTTTTCCCTCTTGTGTCCTGAGAGCCAAATTCATGGAGGTATCTGCAGTTGTATCAATTCACTGGACTCAGTGGTGCTGCCAGCCTCTGTACCTGCTCTTTCCTCCATGTGAAACATCCCTCCAGGGGAGGGAAAGGGAAGGTACTGGGGGATGAGATTGATCAAATTATTTTATGTGCATGTACAAATATGGCTTAGCAAATCTCACTATTTTATATAATTACAATGCACCAATAAAAATATATCTCTCCCTGATTCCTAAACCAATTGAACAGTGACTTTTTGTTGAAAGATCAATTTAGCTATAACCTTCTCAAGAAAGCCTTCTATGCCCCCTCATTTTTCAATAACTTTTTTAGTGTGCTTACTTTGTTCTTCTCTATCATGACATCTATGAAAATATATTTGCTACTTAACAGCCTATTTGGAAGTCTGCTAGACCTCTGGTCTGAGGCCTCCTTAGAAGGTAAGAATTTTTTTGAATCTCAAGTCTCCACTCATATTCTGGCATATAGTATATACCCATAGATATTTGTTGAATGAATGACTGACTGAGTAGCATCCTTCCACATTCATAAGTTTCATTTGACCTTTTACAATATTACAAAAATCTATGAAATTCATTACACTTCTCCCTGTAAAGGAATAATGCTAAAAAAGGGCCATATCAATATTCACCTTCTCAATTTTTCTTTGCTTGAATGAAGAAAGGAAATCTTCTTGCTTTTCTCAAAGTCTGACAATGGAGTCTTTAATTCAAGTCCAACATCATTTCTTACAGAATCAGAGCTAGAAATAAGATAAAATCATACCATATGTTTAAGAGAAAAATTCCTAGGCAATATTAAACAATAAGCACCAACATTCTAATCAAATAATGGTTCTCCCTAAGTCTCTTACAAAGGGATAACAAAATAAGTGTCTTGCTTTCTACAAAGGAACAATACTGAAACACTACCTTTATGCAATTGGCACAAAACAATTTATCTCAAAATTTCAAAATAATGTATTAAAATCATCGTAAATTCAATGACTCTTCAAAATTCTAAATATACTAGTAAAGTATAACAGATAAAAGCAGGGCTAAAATATTCTGAGCTAATTGATTATGACTATCCCAAATTGTAGACAGTCCCTTAATCGGTGATGGTTTGACTTACAATTATTCAACTTCATGATGATGTGAAAATACACCAATACCACCCTTCTCTTTCTATACTTTCAGCATAGTATTCAATGAATTACAAGACATATTCAATGCTCATATAACCTAGTGCAAAACAGGTTTTGTGTTAGATGACTTTGGCCAATTGCAAGCTAAGATAGGTGTTCTGAGCATGTTTAAGATAGGCTAGACTAAACTATGATATTCACAAGGTTAGGTGGATTCAATGCATTTTTGACTTACAATACTTTCAATTTATGATGAGTTTTTATTGGGACATATCCCATTGTAAGGAAAGGAGCATGACTGTACCTACTCTTCAGAAGAAAAGGTACAGGCCCAAAATACACCTCTTTCAACTTGATCAGCAAAGGATAGCTTCTTTCCATTTCAAAATCTATCATTTAATGGACATTTTCTGGTTCTACCATTTTTTCAGGATCTTCTTCAGGCTTTTCAACTGATTTTTCAAAAAAATATCAACCTAAAAAACTTGTGAACTAATCCTATTTCTTTTATTTATAAGAATATAACTTGATCTGAACATTTACTTTTATCTGTAGTGATAGGATTCTGAGAAAAGACAAACACTCAAGATGAATAGAGATGAAAACACTTGCAAGTAATATAAGAAAATCAGGAAACCTTCCAACACCCTTCCCAACCTCATATCCGAGATATGGGATCATCTCCCAGGTACAGTAAAGCTCTTTGAGGTTAAGATTCTAAATAAGATGAAGGAAGATGTTGCTATCTCTGTCCTACTTAAGTGAGCTCATCTTTGGTTTAACCACACTTAACTGGTTGCCAAGTCCCTTCCTTGTTCAAAATAGCAGATGGCCACATTCTACAAATTCTAGAAGGGACTGACGAAATTCTCAACTTAGTACCCACAGCCTGGGCACTTATATCCACTTTGTAGCCCTAGACTCTATTTAAACTCTCCTTGGAAATTAGCTCTTAGTGGAGAATGAAGTTCACAAAAACTGAATTTTCATAAACATAGAATGATAACATTGGAAGGGTCTGACCCACCCTTCAACTGCCTGTCCAATGCGGATTTAAATTCCAGCTTTAACAGCTCTGAGAAAGACAACACTGAGAGAAAGACACACTAAAACTTGCCCTATATATCAAGGGTACCCTAAAAGCTACATGAGGTCTGTGAAAGAATCTCTAAGTCCTTTTTGAGGGGTGTTTTCAATAACTGCAGGGATGAGTTCAAGAAAGTCAACAAGGAGGAAGTTGAGTGGGAGGTAGATAATAGGTAAGGCTGCTTTTATCTGTTTAATTATTGGGGTTCCAAATTTTTGAAGAAAGGAGTCTACCATTTTTTAAAAGTTTGAATATCAGAAGGAAAGAGAATGGACTGAGGCAGACATCATTACCCTATGTACATGTATGATTGCATGAATGGTGTGAATCTACACCATGTACAACCACAGAGATGAAAAGTTGTACCCTATTTGTGTACAATGAATCAAAATGCAGTCTGTAAAAATAAAAACAAAATTAAAAAAGTTTGAATATCACCATCATGTAGCTTTGATTAGTGATAACCCAAACTCTAATACTGATAAATTTCCCTGGGGAACTTACCGCTCTTAAAATTTGACCTGTTTCCCTGTGGTCAACTACAACTGTTAATGGAGAACTTTCTTATATTGAAATATTTTTGTTATGAATACCCAGCTCAGGATTCTGCAACACAGAAAATCTCACATTCCTCTTCCATCAAAGAGCCTTTTCTATTGTATCACTCCCAGCACTTGAGCTAGTTTCATATAACCAACGATTTTTTTAATGAACACAGAAAAAATGCTAATATAAGAAAAAGCCACTAACCAAGTGAACAGATCAGTGGAAAAACATCCCAGGTGTTCACTGCAGGAATTCTGTAGGGGTAATTCATTTTCTTCAGACTTTATAGCTTTTTCATTCTTAGCTGAAAGAATGAAAGAGGACCATTTTAATTCTAAGAAATTTATAGATTTCAGTCTGTGAAGCATAAAACAACCCAAATTAGAAAGCAAAATTAAAATACTGGGTTGGGATTGTGACTCAGTGGTAGAGCGCTTGCCTGGCATGTGTGAGGCACTAGATTCAATTCTCAGCACCACATATAAATAAATAAATTAAATAAAGGTTCACTGACAGCTAAAACAATATTTTAAAAAAGTAAAATACTATTTACACCAGAATATCCTCTTTTCAATCAGCTTCTAGTAACTTAGTGACAGGTGTGCTTAAAACACATTCCACTGAATTTATTTATCAAGTTCCTATTTATAGGTAAATGTCAAGAGACAGAAAATATGTATGAGTCGTCAATAAGCAGCTGCATTGTCAAAATATGGCTTCTGGAAATTTTTTTTCCTTGTCTTTTCTTTTGCAGCTGCTCATCCTTGGAGCAAAAATGAGACAACTGTATGCAGGCATGGTCATGACCAATAGAAGGTTTTGGACAGGTGATGAGCAGCTGCTAGGTTTCTACTGAGGACCAGCTAAGAACAGATTGCCAAAAGGACCTTGGCCACCACAGTCATTTCCAGGAAGGACAGTGAAACCGCAGGGGCTGGGAGCTTTGGTAATATTAAAAGGCAGACTCACTAATCTGAATATTTTAAAATAAGATTTTAAAAAAGGCAGGGTGTACTGAACCCTGTATCATTTGGAATATAAGCTTACCCAGAATAATCCTGGAAGTGTCTGTTTTGAGGTATATTTTAAGAAAAATTTCATCTTAATTTTAATTAAAACATTTTTCCCTTTATTGAGGTATAACTGGCAATTCTAAATTGTTTGTGTTTAGGATGTACAATTAGAATTGATATACACTGTGCAATAATCACCGCAATCAAATTAATTAACATCTACTACCTCAAATATTTATTTTCTTTCTTCTCTGGATGTGATAGGAACACTTAAGATATATTCTCTTAGAAACAGTCAAGTATACAGGTGTTGTTACCTACAGTCACCAAGCTGATTGTTGGACCTCCAGAACTTATTCATCTTACATAGCTGAAACTCTGCACCCCTTAACCAACATCTCCCCATTTGATATCATCTTAATTCTAGAAGATTTATCAGCTATTATCTCAGGCCTACAATAACCAAAAAAATAGGCATTGACCAACAATAGTTAAAGTAGAACATAGCTTCAGAACCTGTAGTCTATCCTTTTACAAGTAAAGCTAATTCAATTAGTTTGTGTTTAGATACTAGCAATACACATAGTACAAGAGGGAAAGAGATTAAATTTGTGATGTCTAATGGAAGCACTGACACAATTCTGTGTCTAAAGATCTAGAAGAGAAAGATAACCACCCTATTAATTTGAAGAGGCAGAATAATTTATATTCAAGTGTTTTGCAAAGGAGAAAGTAGTATACAATTCAAGGGTAGTGCTCCTGACTTTTAGACATTCATATAATGACACAGTGTGATTAATTCTATTTTAATGACAAAGAAATTATGGTAGCCATGCTATCAAAAAAATTAGTAATGATCTTTTCACCAAACAACAACAACAAAAAATCCACCTGTGTCTACCACAGTACTGTATTACGAAACACATTTTAAATCGCTAAAGATGTAAATCATTTTTCTCAGGTTGAAACAAAGTTTTCTCTTTATTTATGCTTTATTTTCTTCTGACCATGATTAAACAAAGACTATATGTTTGAGTATGTAGCACACAGTTAATCCTCATTAAACAAAAGACATGATATAAGAATGATTTTCATTGGATTTTAATGAGAACTTTTCAAACCTTTGGATATTTTTCACTCACCTGTATCTGAGAAATATGTTTTCCAGTATTTTATTACAATACTCATTTTTTCCATTGTCAGTGGTTCAGTTAAAGTAATATCAGCTCCATGCCCTGAAATACAACCTAAGAATTTTGTATTAAATATTGACCTTATGATTTCTATTTGAAAAAAAAAAACAAATTCTATATCCAGCAGGCACATACCTTTAAAATTTTCAGGGATTAAAAAAACAAATAGCCAATGTTTATTTTTCTTCTTGCCAAATCTGAGAAGGAAAGAAAATATTAAAATAAAGCAAAATCATCATTCAAAAATTTGCGATTCAAAAAGCTAGATTTACTAGGAACTAAGCTAGAGTGATTTTCGTTGTTTCTTTACAACTTAAAATGATGGCACGAATATGGAAAATTAACAAAAGTGGTATCTTTAATCAGTGAGGGGAGAGATGCACTTTTTCTTCGAAAACAAAAACTAAAAAACCAGAATAACAACAAAAACCCTAAGGCATCTTAGGAGGCTGAGGTGGAGGATTACAAGTTCAAAGTCAGCCTTAGCAACTCAGTAAGACCCTGTCTCAAAAAAAAAATAAAAATAAAAACAGACTGGGGATGTGATTTAGTAGTTAAGCACCCCTGGGTTCAATCCCTGGTGTTTAAAAAAAAAAAAAAAGGAATTAAAACTTATCCAAATTTTTAAATTGCTCATCAGTTTATAAAACATTGGGGGAAAGATGAAAATTTAAACAATATAATTGGAATGGAATCAGTAAAATGTGGGAAATTATATAAGACTTATGATCCCTTTTAAATATATGTACATATTCTATAGGTTTTATATATATTGTTTACATACATATATGTATATATGTCATATATTTATATATATATAAAATATAAAAAACATGGAAGAGAGAGTTGAATCTTTTTCTTTTTGGTGAGGGAGGGTGGGATACCAGGGATTGAACTCAGGGACCCTCAACCACTAAGCCACTTCCCCAGTCCTATTTTGTATTTTGTTTAGAGACAGGGTCTCACCGAGTTGCTCAGCACCTTGCTTTTGCCAAGGCTGGCTTTGAACTCTAGATCCTCCTGCCTCAGCCTCCCAAGCTGTTGGGATTACAGGTGTGTGCCACCATGCCCAAAAGTTGAATCTTTTTAAACATACTTTTTAAAAAAGTTTTAAGATAAGCAGGTAAATTTGAACACTGATTAGATATTTCGACAACATTAAGGGAATTAATTTTTAAGTGAAATATTGGTATTATGGTTATTTTTGAGTCCCTATCTTAGCTGTGTATTAAATTATGGATAAAAACAATGCCAGCTTTGCTTTGAAATAAACCACCCAGAGGCAGCATAGCTTGGAAAAAAGATAAATATGACCAGATGTTGATAAATGTCAAGCTGTATTATGTCAAATGGAAGTTCATTACACATTTTTACTTTCATATGCTTGTAATTTTTCAAAATAAAACTTTTAAAAATTGTGCCATTATAATTAACTAAACTCAGTAGGACATAAGTAGGCTAAACCTTGGTATTAACAAAATTGAAATATTTTTCCAAGGACAGTATTGGTTGGAATTAAACTTTCAATTGATTGAAACAAACTTTTTTTTTTTTTTTTTTTTTTTTTTTTTGTGATTAGGGATTGAACACAGGGGCACTTTACCACCTAGGTACATTCTCAACCCTTTCTATTTTTTGAGACAGCGTCTTGCTAAGTTGCTGAGGGTGAAGCTAAGTTTCTTAGGCTGGCCTCAAATTTGTAATTCTTCTGCCTCACTCTCCTGAGTTGCTGGGATAAAAGGCGTGAGACACCAAACAAGTTATTCTTAAATACCTAAAAACATCATTTATCTGTGTGTGATTATACATTCTTATTATTTATTCATTAAATCCAGAATTGGAAGAACCCCCCACTACATAATATTGTTAGTTTATTTGAAAGCAAATATATATTATTCTGTATTAGAAATTTGAACCCTAGGTATCCATTGGGGATTGGTTCCAGGAACCTATGGGGATACCAAAATCCTTGGATGCCTAAGTCTCTTATACAAATAGAGTAGAATTTGCATACAACCCACACACATCCTCCTGAATACTTTAAATCATTTCTAGATAACTTATAATACCTAATACAATGTAAATTCTATGTAAATAGTTGTTATCTTTAGAACAACTCTGAATAATGTAAGAAAAAAGTCTATATATGTTCAGTACAGATGTGTTTTTTTTAAAAAATATTTTTGATCCGCAGTTGGTTGAATCTGAGGATGAAAAACATGCAGATATGGAGAGCTGACTATAAATGATTTACCTATCTACATCATGTATATTGAGAACCTATTATGTGCTAGACTCCAGAGTTGGTTCTGTTTACATGGGGGTAAACAGACAAGATCCCTGCTGTCATGGGAGGGCAGATGCTAAACAAATCATGGAAGATAATTAAATGGACAGAACTATGCCCAGTACTGTGAATACAGACTTCATGTTCCATGGGAGCACTTCAGCCTTAGGGGAGGCCTCCAGGCAGGCAGGCTTTTATGCTGGCTAGGAGTCAATCACACAAAGGGTGGGAGAAAAGGGAGGGGAGGGGAGGGGAGGAAGCAAAGGAGAAGCAGAGAATACTCTGAGCAAAGGCAACAGCTGGGCACAGCCCTGGATAGGTAAATGTCAAGGTAATTTGAGAAAGTGAAGGCAGTCCAGAATGACCCTAGCATGGAGCATCTAAGGGAAAGAAGCATGAGATGAGACCAGAGAGGTAGGGGAAGGCTGGGTGGGATACTTTCAGGTCAAAGAAAAGATTTGCTGTTTAATTAAAATGGGAATGGGAGGCTATTAAACTTGAGAGTAATATGATTCTATTTGCATTGTAGAAAGATCACACCAACTCTGTAGAAAGATCACACCAACCTGTGACAGGTGGCACAGGATAGAGTAAAGAGACCATACTGCAATTACCCAGGCAAGAGCTAATGGTGGAGAAAGCAGATATATCTGTAAAAATAAGTCATTCCAAATATTTGCTATGTCAATTACTTCAGACAAGCAGGACTTTTGTTAAAATGTGACATTGACCTAATAGAGGTCTATCTTGGCTTCATACTGTTCTGTAAATTCTGAGGAGCTGGAGCTCCTCAGAGACAGGAAAGGAAACATTTTCATGAGGAAAATAGGCATGTGTGAATGGAGGCTAGGAATGGACTGGCCATCTGAAGGCAGAGGTAAGAACAGCACATCATGGTACTGATGTGGAGAGCTTGGTGACCTGGAGGGAATGGGAGTACAGAATGATGCCCAGCTTGATGTAAGTATTTATATGTTATTTTTTAAATGATGAGAAAGGGTAGAGTACGTAGAATAATAGAAATATAGACGACAGGATGAGAAAAGAGTAGGAAATATAAATGGACTGAACAGATACAACCATTAAGAAAAAATTACTGGATAGTTCAATTGAAATAAAAGATGCTTAATAGATTCAGCAGAAGTAAACTATAAGTCAAAATACTCGAACAAGTGAATTGAACAAAATAGATTCTTTACTTTTAGAAATAACTCCATTTTCAATTTTGCAAAATCATTCCTTTTTTGACAAGGAATACGTTAGATTTGTATAACATGGATTTATATGCACTGACAACTTACAAGCTCTACATCAGTTGGAATTCCTGAATTTTTGTCATTAGCACAGAATCAATGACCAACCCAAACACTCAGCCTGCCAGTGAAACCCTAATTGTAGAGCTGTACAGGGACTCAGGCAATCAATAGAGTTCCCAGAATCCAACACTCCGATGCTAAGCTCAGCTTCTCATTCACATTCTGTAGAAATCAATAACCTAAGAGTTTCTAGTTTCCAGGATCACCAAGAAAACGTCTTCTTTCTAAGGAATGAATGTTTCTTGAAACAAAACTAAGCAACACAAAAACAAAACAAATATCTTTTATCCATCCCAACCAAAATCACTTCTCCCACATTCCAAAATCCAATTTCAAGCTGAGACTTCCTGAGTGCTTGTCAATTAAAAGATTCTTGTGTTTTAAAAATTTGCAAGTCATTTGGGACAGTTCACTTCTCCTTGTGTTTCACATATTGTACTGTTCAAATGTCGTGATGGTTCCTGAGGCTCTACCCAGGGATCTACCTCTAGTGTTCAGCTCAGTCTTAGAGCTGAACACTAAGCAGCTCTAAGTCTGCTTTCCATTCCTTTGCCTGCCTCCAGTACTCTGTGGAACTGAGGCTAGTCATCAGTTAAAACTGCAGTATGCCCATTCTCAGTCTTGGGCCCACCCCCAGATCTGGCATCTGGTACAATAATAAAGAGAAAGATTATACAAACACGTTTTGAGTTGAGTTTAGGAGAGTCCTGACCTCTTGAAATCTATCATCTAAGAAAACCAAAGCAATCTCTTTTCCTTTTTTATTTGGCACTGGGGATTGTACCCAGTGGCACTCTACCATTGAGCTACATCCCACCAGCCCTTTTAGTTTTGAGACAGAATCTGCCGAGGCTGGCCTCGAACTTGCTATTCTCCTGCCTTAGCATCCCCAAGTTGCTGGGATTACAGGTGTGCATCACTATGCCTAATGCCAAGTAGTGTTACAAGTCCCTATGGAACTCGGAAAATTTTTTAAATTCACTTTGTTTGGGGCCAGAAGGACTTCAAGGAACCAAAGCCAGTGTCACATTGGGGTGACACAGTCTTGAGCACAGTTATCCATATGCTCTTCATGGGCCAAATGCAGCCAAACTATTTTGGCATGGCTTATTTGAGGTTCATAACAAATACGGTTCTTTCTTAACTGCTTAATACAACCATTTTCAGTAAGAAAAACTTTTGCTGTGAACATGAGAACACTGAGTTCACTTGCTACCTGAGATGAAATGTAGCACTTTAACGTTTATTCTGACCAATAATGAAGGTCAGTGTGCCCTCTTCCCATTACACTATTTCGCTGAAGAGTTCCTTTTGTAAATCTCTTAAGTTAGGTTTACCATGTCATATGACACTAGAAATTATAAATATATATGCATATATTTTTTTCTAAGTTCTTACATCCACCATCAGTTTCTAGGATAAAGTTTTTAGTAAAATACAGTCATGCATTGCTTAATGATAGGGACACATTCTGCAAAATGCATCGTTGGGTGATTTCAACTCTGTGCAAACATCACAGATGTACTTACAGAAACCTAGATGGAATGGCTCAATCACAAGACTTGGCCTCTTGATGCAATCAAGAGACACAGTAAACACAAGCAGGATGAGGTTACTTGCTGGCAGAACATGGCATACTGTTTTATAGTAAACTTTTTTTTTTAGTAAATAGAAACACACTCTAAATTAATGATTAAAAGTATAGTAAATACCTAATCCAGGAACATAGTCATTTATGAAGTATGATGAGCTATACAGATACAGCTGTATAAGCTAGATTTTTATGACTGGCTGCACAGTAGGTTTGTTCACAACAGCATTACCATAAATGTGTAAGTAATGCATTGCACTACAACCTTACAACAGCTAAGATATCATTAGGTGATAGGAATTTATCAGTCCCATTATGATCTTAAAGGACAACCATCATAATGCTGTCTATCATAGACTAAACTGCAGTGAATGTGGCATAGGTTATACTCAGATATTTGTCATGCTTAATGTTGAGTGTTCAGGGGACAGGCCATGCAAATTGGCTAATAAGAGTTAATGAGTGCAAGAATGGAGGAAGGATAGATAGCATAGAGGGAAGGGAGGGGTGGGGGCGGGGTGGGGGGTAAGAATAATAACAGAATGTGTGACAGATACCATTGCTCTGTGTACATGTATGAATGCACAGATGGTGTGACTCTACTTTGTATACAACCAGAGAAACAATAGCTGTACTCCATTTGTGTTCAATGAATCAATAATTAAAAAAAAAAGAGTTAATGAGTGACACTATTAAGTCAAGGATATTTTGGAATTGGGGACATAAAGGGACAACTTGTTAGATCTTCGTGGCTCATAAATTGGGCTTTCTAAGTGAAAAGATAAGTTGACTGATCAAAAAAACAAACTACATGGGGAAAAATGAAATCAGATCTGAATTTGATTTTTACTGAGTGGCGGGAGCCACATTCTGGGTTCCTTTCCTTACTCAATGACTCTGAGCTTATGAGAAGTGTGGAATCTTAGGAAATATAGAACCTTTCACAAAAAGGAAAACTGCAGTTCTAGAAAGCATCCATACATTGTTGACAAATTTGAACCATTTTAATTTTCTGTACCTGCTTTTAGAAGACCAAGTGTCAAGACGTATCTGAATTATCAAGTATCTGCTCTTTGAGTATTGCTTAATTTTGATCACTGACTTAAGCCAACGGTGAAATATCCTGAAATACTGGAGCTTAACCTATGAATTCTAGATTATCTTAAAACATTTTACCACTGGGTACTGTCTGAGTTCATCTGGCTCAATAAAAGTATGTTCTTTCAACACATTCATGAAAAGGAACTAATAGGAATGCTGACCTAAAATAGAGATGCACCTACTGCTTGAGATAAAGTACCAATACTTTTATGGATGATTAAAGTTAATTAATGATTAACACCAAGCTCAAAAGACAGTTCTTCTCTAAGAATCAATTTAAAAATCCTTTAAGGAGGCTCTTTTAATTTTATTCTAAAATAACCCTAATACTATAACTCACAGGCTAAATAATATCCTCATTTCAATAAAAATCCATATGACTTATAGATACAAAGGTTTGGGATCATGTGCTCAAATACTGCAAATAAATATGCACACTTCTAGTCCACAGTAAATTCCTCATTCCTTGCTAGGGAATACAATGTGTCCAGATGAAGAAAAGTAAGGGAAATAAATAATTGTATCTTTTTCTGAACCAACCCAAATTTTGAGATACTATAAAACAACAACAAATATCTAAGGGGAAAATCCACAAATAGCAGAAGAAAAGCTAAACCAAACTCTTCATTTTGGGTTAGTCATTAAACGTTAGCCAAAGTTCAAAAGACATGCTTTAAAAAAGATGAAATTTTGAATGCCTTATGAGTCAGTATGTTTGTAAGACTCATTACCCTATGACAAACTACAGGTTGAAAAACTATAAACTTCCTCCACAATAATAATAATTCATAAATCATGAACTCATAATAGTTCTGAGGGCGGGGAAGGGAATTTCACAGTCATTCTTATCCTCTGAGGCTAGCAACACAAAAGCAGTTTCCACAAAGAAAACATTCCCTTTTCAAAGAGGAATACAAAGGCTAGAACTCATTTTTTGTCCCCAGAATAGCATTTACCTCATCCATTCAGTAATTCACTTATACCTACAGCAAGGTAGATAATGCTGGCTGTTAGTCAAGAACTACCCAGAACTGAGAATAGAACAACAGGAGACAAGGAAAACAAATTGTGTATTCCACAAATTATCCTTTTTTCATTTCAGACACATACTTTTACAGTAAAATGAAAGAACTACCATATGTATATCTGTATACTTAGTGCCTTCATCTGTCTTCTTTTGTCTGTTACGAAATAAGCTATGGGCTGGGGGTGGGTGGGAAGCTCAGTGGTAGAGCTCTTGCCTGGCATGCATGAGGCCGTGGGTTTGAGCTCCAGCACCACACAGGCATTTACACACACACACACACACACACACACACACACACACACATCTTAATCTGTTATTTAAAGCAATGAAAGCTATAGTGGGGAGAATCTGCAGAGATAAGTATCAAACAGGAAATTCTGTCCTTGAATCTCCTAGGTTTTAATAACTGTGATTAAAGACAAAGCTTGTTCTTAAATAGAACTTTATTTTTACCCTGTTCTAAACATCAATAATGAGCAAATACAAAGCTTTACTCCATTCAGAGAGACAGAGAGGAAGTCACTCCTGAAACAAGGGAAGGGATCAGCCATACTGATCTGTTCAGGGTCCTTCCAAAATCATGCATGTGTTTGATTTATACCAAGTTTGGCGTATACTGAATATCGAAGGTATAAAAGGAGGCTTTGATACAAAAGTTAAATAAATACCTACTTTTATAAAGAATCTGAAGTAGTTCTGAGTTTTGTGAAAACAAGACGTGCTCTTAGGCAAGTCACTTCAGACTCATTTTCTCATCTGTCAAAAGTAGGGACAAAGAAATCCTGCTCTACTCACATCACAGAACTGCTATAAAATAAAAATACCATATGAATGAGATATTGTGTTAAGTCCCTGACCAGGGGTAACTCTAACTATGGCACATGTTTTTAAAGGGCTGTGATAAAATAGGCACCTGCTTAGGAGAACTGTTCATAACATGTTTGGGAAGTGAAATCCACTTTTGAGGTTTGCCTGGTTTGTCTACAATTTAGATTACCAATAGAAAGCTGAAAGAAATGCACGCTAGTGGTTCTAAGAAACCCCAGGATTAGTGTGTCTATCTCTGCCTAAGAAAGGACTCAATGGCTTGGGCTTCCCATTCCAACCCTTCTCCTCCCCTAATATAACCTGCTTGCCCCTATTTATTCAGGGATCATAATAGTGACTCCGAATTTTCTGAGTTCCATCTTATAATTTTGACAAGCTCTCATATACTCCCATGTTATCAATAATTCTACTTTCTCTATCATGTCTTTTCATAGAAAGAAAAACAAATTTGTTCTGTCCTAACCCTGTTTAAACACAATCCAAGTGGCTCAAAATTCTATGTAGTCAGGAAGAACTGGACTCCAGTTCTCAAGAGTCCAGTTTTTGACAGCTGGAGTGGAATAGAATGAAGAGCTTCAGTGGACCTCCGTGATGAAACAGGAATGTTGGAGGTAGTAGTATCTGGACTAGATGGACAAAGAGAACCTCAAGGCTCCATGGGACAGCTTCAGTCCACAACCAACATAGCAGAGCTCAGAGTGCTCACTTGATTTAATATCTGCTGTAATAATTAATGAACTCTGAAAAGATGTGTATGTTAATGATGCAGTTATTTACAAAGCATACCTATGAGAGTAATGTAAGCATTATACACCAAATACATTTCTGGGACCAACTAATTCTTACATTATCACCCAAACCTATTCTCAAGTTGAAATAATTCTTATAATTGTATTTCAAACTAGCAATAAAAATAGCAATGTATAGTCGGCTCATGAAGATATGCTTCACTTTAAAAATTAAAGTAGGGGGGGACTCCAGCCCG
Source organism: Glaucomys volans (assembly GCA_020662805.1). NCBI lineage: Eukaryota > Metazoa > Chordata > Mammalia > Rodentia > Sciuridae > Glaucomys > Glaucomys volans. Next base: position 430,715 of record JAJEJO010000430.1, read on the forward strand.
TCTTCAGAACGCCCTTCTAAATGAAGCCACCTGGTATCCATTACACTATTTCGCTGAAGAGTTCCTTTTGTAAATCTCTTAAGTTAGGTTTACCATGTCATATGACACTAGCCACCAGGATGAAATCATTGCCTGCAATACCACTCATCAAATGTCTGAAGGCCTGATGGACATCCCATCACCAGATAGTGTGTGTGTGCTGATGAGGAGTGGGAGCTGGAGGACTCTGGTGCAAGTAGGTGACAGCATTCCAGGTAATCAGTGTCCTCAAAGAAGAAGAAACATGGAAAGAAATAAAGGCCAAATGTGTGGTTGTACAATAGGAACAAGGTCATCCAGAATGAATGAACAACGTGATCAGGAAAGACAAAGATGGAGCCAAACAAGAACACTGCCTCTCTCACACTGCTCTGATGAGGCTGAGGTCAAAGCTAACTCCTCTCCTGTCTGATTCTGCCACTGTCTCCAGAGCTTGGTTTCCATGTGATTACTCGTGATCTAGACCTGGAGAGGCAAGCCGGGGGTTCCAGTGCATCAACAATGCATTCAGAGGTTCGTTCGAATTCACCTGGGACTGCAATGACATGCAACCTCCCTGCTATCTCCTGTTGTCTGCTGCAAGGGCTACTCCTGCCTCTGCTTCCCATTCAGCACCAGGGAATGCACAGCAGAGGAACTGCAGGAGGAAGCAAGACTCTCTTGGTCCACAGTCCTGCTGAGACGCAGGGTCTGCTGGGGTAGCCACTTCCATGTGTCCTATGAGTAGGAGGAAGCAGGACTCACCACACCTCTCTGCTCCTGAGAGCCACTTCCAGGAACTTCTTCACGTTGTTTGCCTTCAGACTCAGTCCCTTTGTCAACCCCCAGTTTTCTCCTATTGTCAAGGAGAGAAAGAGATGACCTGTTCCCTGACCCCAAATCCTAGCACCTGATCCAGATAGGACTGCATCATAACACCAAATCCTGTTTTGACTGCCCCTTCGTGTCAAAGCCCATCTGCAGGCCCCTCTGACTAGGGAGGACCCAGGTCTTTTGCTTCTCAGAACTTCAGCCACAGCAGCAAGCAGTTGCCACTTCGTCCTCCCCTGCCACTCTCAGCACCCCCAGAATTGTTCCTGATCTCACTGTGTGTTTACTCTCCTGTCTCCTCCTCTCTGAAATCCAGTCCCATTTTAGATCTTAATACCCTCATGCTCCAGTTTCCTGCCAATTGCTGCCTCTTCCTTCAGCAACACATCTTCCCAGCCCCTCAGCCAACACATCTGAAAGTGTGGCTCCCCAGCCAATGCCTGTTCTGGGTCCACCCTCCTGGACACCTTCTTCTGGACCTTCTTCTGCCCCTATTGGAGAGCTCCTCCTCCCTTTCCAGAACTTCCTACAACCCATCACACTCCATTGTTATCATGGCCTCAGCCAAGAACCCTTCTGCCCTTCCTGCCAGGATGTCCTTCTGCCTCAGCTTAACTTTGAAACTTCTAATAACCCTGGATTCACTAAACCACCCATATTTGGAGACTTGAAGGCACATCCAGATAGGTTGACAGTTCTCCCCAACTTGTGAACATGGCCCCCAACCTCCAGTCCAGATCAGCCCCTGCTGGGCAGCACAACACACTCAGCACTTGGGGAATTTACTACCACAAATACCCACTCGGGGACCCAGGGCAGCATCCCCCCTCCTCTTTCGAACACCCCAAACACATAATCCTCTAGGGGCCACTGCCTCTGATTTTGCAGCTACCACCTAAACTGTGACCTGCATTCTCCCTAACACTTGGAAATTCAAGCCCAGCCCCCTCAAAGCAGTCAGTGTTCATGTCTCCACCATAGGATATTGAGCATCACAGCAGAAGGGAGAGAGACCCTAAGCATAATATACCACTGTGGGGGGAAGCTTGGGCCTGAGCACTTGGGGCCCTTCTAACCACCCTGTGGTGACCATGTGACCCAGCACTAAGGATAACAGTGGGTCTGAAGCCTTGATGTTTAGTTCCATCCTTTGGGTCTTGTCCAATAAGAAACACTGAGTTTCAGGATTAGGGCCTGGGACCACTGCAAGCAAGGCTGCTACAAGGTGCATATCTACTAGAGCAGAATGTAGATAACACTGGAGAATCCATGAAAATAGAGAACTTGGTATTTCATCTTTCATACATGGAAATATTATGTACCCACTTATACCACCCACAATACAAAAAAAGATAGAAAAAAATAGAGAACATTCCTCTTTTCAAAAAAAAAAAAAAAAAAAAATTAAAGTAGAACTATATCATCTTTTAAGGATTTTTATAGAAACCTGTTTTTAAAACACCAGTCTAAAGATATAGAGTCATGGTTTTGAAAGTTTACCTAATTGACCTGACAGCTTCCAGCTCCTCCGCACTTAGGAAGGAAGTTGTCTTCAGGAAAACCATGTCGAATGTGCAATCATCTAAAAGTGTGGCTGCTTTCTGCACATCACTAATGGTGATGGTGACTTCCGCTGTATTTGCAAAACAATTCTGTAGAGCATCAGCCAGGTGGTAAAGAGTGTCATCTCCCACCAACAAGAGGTCAATTTTTGCCTAAAGGAGAAGGAAGAAAGCAAAAAGCGCTATATGATTAATATCTAGACATAGAAAAAACATTGTGTATGAGAGGATAAAATAAATAAAAGTGACAAATAACAATGATTGCCTCTATAGCTGGATTGGATGGTTTGCTATAAAGCACCTCAAAAGGTAGAAATGTACCTGGGATTCAATGGATCTGAAGGTCATTCTATTTTTTAAAATTCCTTCTACCAACATTATTCTGCATTTTCCTGCAAATTTCTCTCTTGTCCCATTAACAACAGACAAGAATCTTATGACACAGTTTCTCAATAGTCCATTGCACTGGAAAATCTGCTTACTGCTTAGAAAACCAAACCGGTGCTCTCCCACACAATTTATTTTGGTGAAACACATATTACAGAGAAGAGCAAAAGATCTAAATTCCTAGATCCTAAGAAACATTCCAAGTCATTTGAAGGGAATATGTATGCTATTCAGATCTGAATATCAGGAACCAAAAAGTTTCTTCATTTCCATTTGGGAGTATTTTCAAATACAATTAGGAAAAATAATTTTCATCCTCACTTTTAATTTCACTGTGTTTTATTCCCTATAGCTAATGAACACAACCCATGGAAAATGCCCAAGACTGGAAATGCTTGAATTAATGGAAAGAGTCAAAAGACAATTGGAAATGCCCAGACCATGGACAGATCCATGTGAGAAAACAGACTTGGGAGTTGAGTGTTGAAACCAAAAGTAGTAGGTGGAGGGGTTGGAAATACTTGTACAAAGAGAAAAGCAGCCTGTCAAAGGTGCACCTCTGCAGGGCAGGATCCTGGTGTAATGGCCCCCTGGACTCTCCCCAGCTTCCACCTGGTTTCCCAAGGATTGCAGGAAAGAACTGTGAGGTAAAAGAAACCAGGCAGGAGTTTGAAATTAGCAAAGATTCTGTATTTTTACCTGCTTATCTTCTGATTTTCTTATTATTTTTTTTTTTAAAGTAAGTCTTCCTTTATCATCTCTTATATCGTCATTCAATTCCTTCCCTTGGAGCAACCACTGTTAACAAATTGCTGTCTATCCTTCCACACAATTTTTATGTCAAATACATCAGTATAATATACCCATATACAGCTTTCTTTTAAATATATGCTATACTACATTTTTTTTTAAAGTAAGGTTTTTTCTCACGTAATGATGTAGTTCAATAATTCCTCAAAATTTTTGGTTCAATGAGAACATTCTCATTTCCAGAAGGATACAGATGTATTTTCTTAAAAGAAAAAAAAAGTTTTCTATCATCTGTTAGGATCTGGGGTGGATGTTCATCTGTCATCTTCATCCAGTCTTTCTCATGTCCAATGATAATAATTGATCAAGCCATTCTCCAAATGTTGAACTTCAATGATGTTCAAATGTTGTGATGAATATTTTTATAAGCATACCTTTGTGCAAATACACAAATCCTAGCATCAAAGCCGTAAGATCAGAAAGGTTTTCCATATTTAAACTTAGATATTGCCAAATTGTTTTCTCCAAAAGAAACAAACGTTTGTGTCCCCATCAATAATATATACAAGTTCCAATATCCCTGAATTCTTAAGACCCGTTATTCTTAAGCTTTTTAATTTTTTGCAACTATTGTGAACAAAAAACATTGTTTCCTTTTCATTAGTATTTTCCTAATCATTGTTTAATATCTTTTCGTTTTAACTTAATTTACATTTCTATTTATCCCACATTCTATTTATCATGCATGTCCATTTCATTATGCATGCTCTTGTGCACCTTCCTATTTATGGTTTGTCTTCTTATTGCTCTGTTGGATTTTGTGTATTGTGAACATCAGTCAACTATTTTGAGTCTGTTGCTCCATCTTTAAATTTAAGGTCTCTTGTCACTGGTGTTTCAAATGTAGTTACAAATCTGTTTTCTTTGGTACTCTGGTGAATTTTGTCTTGCTTTCAAACCCATCTGTTTATGTTAAAATATGGTTTGATATGCTAAATGCTTTTTTAAATTTAGCTTTTTATTCTCTGAATTTATGTGGCGATTAACATGAGGTAAGTATCTGATTTTGGTTTTTTTTAAAGGCAGAGCTAACTGCCCTGATGGCATTCTTGAACAAGCTAAACTTCCCTCAGTGTTTCTAAATGCCACTGTTGTATAGGATTTGTTTTTCTGAAACTCATTTTTGATTAATCTATTTGTCTATTCCTGGTTAACAGCACACTGTGTAATTACTAGTTATTTATAGAGTGTTTTTCTATTTGACCAAGTATATACAGGGCTTCCTTCTTGTTATTTTAAAATTTTGTTTGTAGGTATTTCCCCACAATTTCTCTTCCAACAGAATTTTAGCATCATCTTGTCAAGGAACCCTGCTAAAGTTTGATTATGCTCACATTTATTTTTTTTTATTTACTTATTGATTCATTGTGCTCACATTTATTTTAAATGTTAGTTAGGGGATGTCATCACTGTATTAAATCTCCCTATTTAGAAGGTATGCCTCTCAGAGAATTTGGGTCTTTTATGTTCTTCATTTTTATAGTTACTTTCATATAGATTTTACATGTATCCTTTAATATTTATTCCTAGATATTTTAACATTTGGAGATCACTGTGAAGGGGATAGCTTTTCTCATTCACTGAATTTTCTCATTGATACAGCCGACATATAGAAATGCTATTGATTTCTATATAAGGAACTTGCTTCATATGTTTTATGAGACCCTCTATTTAATGATGACATATTTTAGTTGATTCTTCTCAATTTCCTTGGTAGACACTCATGCAATCTTCAAAAATGACTTTTTTGTCTGTTTCCAGAATTTATACCTTTTACTTGTTGATTTTAAAGCACTGGTTAGTGCAGGGGTTTTAGAGCTAAGTAAAATGTATTTTTTAAAAAAAATTTTTTTGTAGTTGTAGATGGACAGAATGTCTTTATTTTATTTGTTTATTTTTATGTGGGGCTAAGAATTGAACCCAGCCTCACACATGCTAGGTAAGTGCTCTGCCACTGAGCTACAGCCCCAGTACAGTAAAATGTATTTAATCCATTGAATATGTGTACATAAATTTTACTTGTAAGTATGCATCCACATAAAATTTAAGCACAGTATATACTTAAATGCTAACAAATCATCAAAAGTACAAAAATATATACTTTAGTAGTACACATAGTACAAAAATAAATAAGTGTTGGCTAGAATATCCAAAACAGCAGTGAATAGCAGAAGTGATAATGTGCATTCTTTCTCTGTTCCTGGCTTTAGTGGGAATATTTTGAATATTTTTACCACTAAATATGAAACTTTCTGAAGGTTTCTATCAATATTCTTTATCAAAAATTAAAAGTTTATTTTTATTTGAAGGTAAGAATTTTAAGTCAGAAGTCGGTGTGGAAATATACCAAATGCTTTTTCAATATGAACATGATCCTACAGTTTTTATTTATCCTTTAATCTGGTAGGTACAAAATCATATTAATACATTTCTTAATGCCAAGCCATCATTGCAAGTGATTAACCAATTCATAATGTATAATAGAATCAGTTCATTGTCAGACTTTTGTATCTATGTTCGCAAGTGAAACTGGAAACAATTTTTGCTTTATTGTGTTATCACAGTTTTAGTATAAGGATTATATGGCAACCTTGAAGGAAAAAAGCATCGATATTATTCTACTGTCTCACATATTTTAGAAAAACACAGAAATTATCAATGTTTCTTGAGACTTATTTGAAACATGTTTATAAAAGTGAGTTTAGACTACCTTTTACAGATCGTGATTGACTAAAGTTTCCAAACTTCTCTTAGGTGAATTTTGCTCATGCTTATTTTGAAAAATCCATTTCATCTATATGTTCAAATTAATTTTTGAAAATATACAATATGTATTTCTGGTTTTAGCTTGCTTTCTACTAGAAATTAATGGGTTTTTATCTCTTTTTTTCCCCCTGCTTATGCTTTATTATAGAACTTTGTGGTCCAATATAGAAGACAAATGTAGGAATTTAAACTCATGTTCATTAAGCTTAAAGTCTGAAATTCAGCCCAGTTATGCTAGCCTATTTCAAATGCTCAATATCCACATGAAAGTGCCCTGTATGTTGTATACTTTTTAGAATTTGACATTTTCTTTATAGCCTAATAGTCAATTTTTGTTAATATTCTGTGGGTACTTGAAAGCAATGTCTATGTTCTAGTAGGCAAACTCTATATATCTTTTAGAACAAACTTGTTCATTGTTTTCTTCTGTCAGGCCTGGTTACTCTTTCAGTTTATGAGAGAGGTATATTAAAATCTCCCTCTCTAATTATGGTGCTGTCATTTTATCAATGTTTCTATAAGTTCTATTTGTAACTAGGGGTCATGTACATACAAGGTTCATGACAGTTACACAAATTTATATAATATTTATACTGTATAATGATCTAGATTTATATATGTTAAATAGTATATATACTTAAAGAAAGCTAAATATGAAATATAACTGTCACCTTTAATACTTTACATGAAATTTTACTTTTGTTTCTACAACTGTTTTTCATATCCCCTTTCTGTATCTTTGATTTTGTGTGACTTTTACAAATAGCATATAATTGAATATTTAGTATTTTTAACAATCTGAGTTTTCAGTTTTTGATATAGGACTAAAAGTAACTTCTTATATTTATGACATTTACTACTACCATTGATGTAATGATTAATCAGCTAATATTGATTATGAAACATATACAACCTAATATGAAATGGTCTAATTCTTGTCAATTGTCATTCCAGGTTTCCAACTTACTGTAGTTTTGTCTTTCTTCCTATGTCTTTGATTAGGCTGATCAATTTTTCCTTTATCTATCCTGCTGTACCTACAGTGCTTTAGGAAATTTCTTATTTCTATTCTCTGAGTGGTCAATTTTCTTAGCTTTTTATTTTGAATTAATTTTAGATTTACTGAGAGAATATGGTGAGTTCTCAAAAACTCTTCACCTTACACAGTCATGCTATTTTTATGAAACCTGAGACTTTGTGGGTTTTTTTTTACAATTTTAAAAAAACAAGAAATAAACATTGGTACAGTACTATTAGCTAAACTACAAACTTGGATTTCACCATTTTTTCCACTAATGTTCCAGGATCTCTTCTAGGATAACACATTTAGTTCTCATGTCTTCTAGTCTTCTGTAATCTGTAAAGATTTATCAGTTTTTCCTTATTTTTCCTGACCTTTGAGGAGTGCTGGTGAGGTATTTTATAGAATATCCACAACTTGGATTTGTTTAACATTTTCACATGGTTAGACTGAGACTTTGGAAGAACACCATAGACATGAAAGAACTTTCTCCTGGTGCATGCATCAGTGACACATCTACAGGAATGTTCCCCTTGGTCTCTTGGTGAAGGTGATGTCTGCAAGAGTTCTTCAGTGTAGTGTCACTATTCTTCCCATTCCCCACACTGTTTTCAGAAGCGAGTCCCACTAAGTCCAGGAGCACTCAATAGAAGGGGTCTCAAGTAACCACCTCTTAGAGGAAGAGCAAACCGTAGAGAGGTTAAAACCATCACAGTAATTACTGAATATATTGGAGGAGAGTTTGGAGGGCTATGAAAATAATCCATTTCTCCTAAAGGTTATATACTCTAATTGATATTCATCAGTGGATCTTGCCTGTAGATTCACAGGCAACAACATCACAATTCTGTGACATTCCAATAGTGTTTATCATTTCCTTCCTTTCTTCTACATTATTCTGTATTCTTATGTAAAGATTTGCTCCTTCTCCCTCATTTATTTATTCATCCAATCATTCATTTATAACAGCCCAATGTTACTATTTATTTTGTTAGTCAAACTACTCCAGTTTGGTCACTGGGAGCTGGGAAGGGCTTCTTAATAAGCAAAGGTATCTATTTGCAATCAAGATATAATCTAAATCTATAGGCTCTCTTCCAACAAGGCAGTCTCCCTCTACACCATACTTGGCCTAGTCCAGGTACTTATATGCTATGACTATCTAGAATTTAAATTCTAACCATTATTAAATTTTTACATTTTTATTAGCATTTATACTTATGATTTTTATTTCTCTAATTCCTACTGTTGCTTGAAGCTCATATTTGCTTCTTTCTTGGATTCATTTTTTTGAATCAGGAAATTATTCTAAAGACTGAAGGTACAAAAGGGAATCCTAGCAAGTTTGAAAACAACGTCATGTGCTTTCACAAGTCAGTGCTAGTTTTACCTGGTGAATACTTCCAAGGTCAAAATTATTTTGTCTCTGAATTTTGAAGATATTGGTCCATTTTTTTTTTTTTTTTTGCTACCCAGTTGCTGATGAAAAAGGTCAGTTGCTTTGTTTATCTTTGGGTGATTTTCTCTTCTTTATTCTCAGGGTTTTGTAGTCCTCTAAGATGCTTCCGAGTATAGCTTTTATTCACTGGCTCTGGAAATGCCTTTCTTTTACGTCTTTGATAATTTCCTTCTCTCCCCACACTTGTAAATCTTCTATTAGATATTAGAAATCCTAAATTGATTTTTCATGTCTCAACTTCTGAGAGACTAGACTTCCTTTATTTTCTAGATCATTAACTCAGTCTTCAGTCCAAAACTTCTAAAGAGTTTTGCAATTTCAGTAGTTTAATAAGACTTATAATTTTTAAGATTTTTTGGTAATTTTCTATAACTTTCTATTTTTAAGTTTCAATGTCCTGAGAATATAAATTAGAATATTTAAAGCTTATTTCTATTCTCTTATGTCCTAGCCCATTCAGGCTGCTATTAAAAAGATACCCAAACAGGGTAGCATATAAATAACAAAAACTTATGTCTCAAAGGTTTGGAGGTTGGGCAGTCCAAGACAAGTGCTGGTAGATTTGGTGTCTGTGAGGGCATGATTTCTGGTTTGTACATGGCAATTTCTGTTTTCTCACATGGTGGAAGGGGTTATGGGGTCTTCCTTGAGTCTCTTTTACAAAAGGGCACTAATCCTATTCATGATGGGAGCCTTCATGTCCTGATCAGTTCTCAACAGCCCACCCTCCGAACACCATCACCTTGGGGGTCAGGATTTCATCAGATGATATATCTTTGGTATAACTGTTGTATTTGTGCAGTTTTGTTTAGTTCTGCTGATGTCTGGCAATCTTTGCTTATCCAAAACATACATATGAATCAAGGACTGAGTGGATGTGAGTAAGCAGCTTCCTGTAGCTGGGTGGTGTTGACCAAGTGGTAGCTTCCTTTAATAGAACTGGATTAGGTCTGGTGTGCATGGGTGGGATAGTGCAAGCCAAGGCTGGGGCTAGCTAATTGTTCAAATAAAGGAAAGCTTCCCTCCAAAAACCTAACACTTTGGTTTATTTCTCTCCTGGCCTTGTCAATGATAGAGACATGGAAATTATCCACATTGGAAGTTCTCCTCCTAAGTAGAGCTCATTGTCTTTAGGGAGCAATTCCTGGGTTGTTTGCTGGAGTTAAAGCACCACTGCTGCTGTTGTGGGAGGAATGAGCTGGGAGAGTCCAGCCGGGTCAAGAAATCCAGGCCTATGTCTGGCCCAGGTGTTCCGTTTCCATTCAATTCAAACCAGTTGAGTACCCTCTCTCTGTTTCTATCACTAAAATTATTTTGCCTCAGGATTTCTTTGTGTCTGCTAAATTGTAGTTTCTCTTCTATTATTTTATTGGAAAATCAATCCTATCTGCTTTCTAAAAGTTTTCTTATGGATTCTTTTTTTTTTTTTTTTTTGCTTTTTAATGTTGAGAGAAGCTGTTTTGTTTGAGTCAAGATCCTATTAAGGACTAAACATTGCATTTGGTTATTATGTCTCTTTGGACTTTTAATTTAGAATACCAACCCACTCCATTTTACATATTTACTTTTGGAACTGGGAATTGAACCCAGGGGCACTTAACCACTGAGCTACATCCCCAGCCCATTATTTTTATTTGGGAACAGGGCCTCATTAAGTTGCTGAGGCTGGCCTCAAACCTGCAATCCTCCTGAGCCACTACACCTATTTCCACATTTTCTAAGAGTATCTCCTGTATGGAGTTTGGAGCGTACGAAAGGCTTACACATGTATTAGTTCCCCATTGTGAACCAAGCTCACCCAACTGCCTCACAATTAGGGTAAAAATGTAAACTTCTTAGTGCAGCCTTTTATAGCCTTTTATCAACCTACTTTGCCAACCTTATTTCCTTCTACTTCCTTCAAATACCCTACAATTTAGGAAGACAGCATAATACTTTGAATGAGCTTTGAAGTTTGGAATTTCTACAGCAGAGTAGAGGGGTCCTTCCAGTGTGTTTTTCATTTTATAAGCATCCCTCTTTCTAGTAATGTTTCCGGAGCACTTTGAGTGCAGACTGTTTGTGACCTGCCACTGTAGCATGATTTATTCTGCATAAATTTCCTCAGTGACCCCAAAGTTGAGCACTAAAATCACTAACAAATGGTCATCATAGGAATGATAATAGTTTTGTTTTTTAATTAACCTACTAATTGAAGCAACTTACAAATGCCCCAAATAACAATCTGGTACATATAATTTAACTTTTTCTGAGACACTTTTAAGAATGAAAAAGGGTGCTATGATTACACTAAAATATCATGTATTAACGAGGGTGTCCTGGAGTATGAATAATTTGTAAAACCCTATAATAGAAACATTTTCTTTAAAACACCCAGCCACTTTGTGTGCTGCTTAAATAAGCTTGATGTTCACCATCACCATAGGTATTTATTGAGCCCCTCCTACTCGGCCGATGCAGTGGTGGGTGCTAAACATACAAGGTCCCTGCCCTGATGGGGTTTACAATCTAGCTGCTTTTTACTCTGCTGCTGAGAAAGCATAGCCTTCCATCCTTGGAACACAGAATAGGGTTTGAGCTTCAGTTTTACCAAAGTTGTTACTGATTTTCCTTTCCTTCCTTCCTTCCTTCCTTCCTTCCTTCCTTCCTTCCTTCCTTCCTCCCTCCCTCCCTCCCTCCCTTCTTTCCCCTTGACAGTTCGATGCAGTGAGATGGGAACAAGGCTTTTGAGGCAGAGACCAAGAATGTCTGCCATTTTCAGACACCTATTAGGACTTTGAATAAGATACTCGTGGTCCTCTTCGGGAGGGTAATGCTTAGATTTTACATTGCAAGACTGTTATGAGGACAAATGTTTGTATGTGCCTTGTGGGCGATAGTTATTGACATATTTTCTCAAGTAATACCAAATCTGAGCACACACACACACAAAAAAAAACCCCCAGAAAATTAAGTTGGAAAAACTCAATCCAACAGGGGAGAAGAAAAGGGAGAGGTAGAAGAAAAGGGAGGTAATGTGTCCATGCTGGGTAGTGAAAACAGTTCTGAATGGAACTGATGTGTGCATTGCTTGGGCTACAGAGCTCAGGAAACAGGGTACGCTGAGGGGCAAAAGGCAAGTTTGAATAACAGAAATCAGCTGCCTAACCTGAATCTTTTCCTAGGCAGCACCCGGTGTGCTGACTACAATGTCCCCAGAATCTATCTTGTGGAGAAGAGTCCAGAAAGAGCCAAAGGGGCAGAACACAGGGAGAGGAGAAGTGGAAAGAAGATCCAGAAAGGGATTCAAAAGAACTATCACCACGAACCCACTGCCATGCACTGCATGCCTGCAGTTTTGCACAATGCCTTGCAGGGTGGCAGCATCATAACAATAGGAGTTCTGGAAAGACCTGAATTGCTGTCCTGTCAAAGTCCTTTCCCTGCTCTGCAAATATCAATGCCATAGCACACTTGGAATGTTAGTAATCAGACAAATTAGAATATCGCTCAAGTCCACCACCCAGCAACTCGAATTAGGCAAGCAGCTTATAATCAACATAAATCTGAATATTTAGTCAAAAATACCTTGTTGATGGTGTGATAATACAGACACAGGCAATGAGAAAGATCTACTGATAATAAAAAGGAGTAAGTTTCTACTATGTTCTGCTTTGCAGAACTGCCTTTTAGTACATCTAACATTTCCACCTGTGAGCACAATTTGGAGCGATGCTAGATTTCATTTGACAGCAAATATTTTTCTGTTTGAATTGCTTATTGCACCTTTAGAAAAAAAGCAATAAATATTCATTGGCAAATTCTAAAATACTTAAAGTGAAAATAAAAAGCATCTGCAATCCCACCACTCAGGGTATATGCTGTTAACACCTTTTAAGTATATCTTTTAAGAATAGGCAGTTTTAATACTGTGACATCACCACCAACCTTCTTTATCCACTTCCATTTCCATGGTCACAGTAACACACAGGGCACTCCAATCTCACAATTTTTAGAACACAGGATTTCCATTTGCAATCTGTGGCAGGCTAAACCCTTAATTAGTAACAGCAGGTGCTGAAGTGCTTAAAGCAAATCACTCCTACATTTTAGTGAGTTGTTATTTATGTCACTCTTATCACCGGGAGCAGCTCTGACAATCAGCAGCAGCTGCGTGGGCCCATGCTCTCACCGAGGGGCAATTGTGGGCTTCCAGTTTCCCCAGGAGTCAAGGGATTTAAGCAGATCTATCTGGAGAAACTGAGTAAGCCATTCTTGAAAAGGCATACAAAGGGTTCAGTCAGGGCTTCATAGTCTCACAGGTAGGAAATCACAATTATTTATGAACTACTAGATAATCAGATATTTTATTCAGAATTCCATTTTGTGCCGTTTGCTTAATCTTGCACCACAAAATACTTTTCATTCCAGTGTTTTGGTTTGTTTGGTACTAAGGATTGAACTACACAGGGCACTGAGCTACATTCCCATCCCGTTTTGAGTCAGGGTCTCATTCTTTCATCTTGAAAAAATTAAGAAAATCTGTTAAACAGGTCCACTTCAAAATAACCATTCCGTTTCAGAGGGTATGTTCTGAAGAAGAGATTAAGTAGCAGAGTCTTCTGAGAGTTAATAAAATTGTATTCAGCACTTGAGACTTCCCATACTTATCCATAAAATCTGTGAAACAATTGAAGTCTCCACTAGCTAGGTTTTGTTCACGATTAAAAATCACCTTTTTATCTAAAACGGTTGCCCTGATCATTTTGGGTTTTGCTAAGGGCCAAGTGGGGGCTTTCAGAAGAGGCCAGTGATTTCCATGTGGAGGTGGAGGGTGTGTAGAGCGCAGGTACCTTTCTCACCCGCAGCTTTGGTATCCACACTAACTTGCCAGCTTGGTCACAGACTTGAGCATGGACACCTTTGGACGCCATGTCAGTTAGCAAAACCGAAAGAAGCCAACTTGTGTAGCGACAGGAACTCAAGAAATAAGGCTTCCTACATGAAATAAATTTCTTCCCTGTATTAAAACTAAACAACATAGACATTTGGTCCCCAATATCTCCAAGTACCTATTAAATTTTGCTCTTGCGTAACTCTCCAAGTGGCCTTCTACTTGAAAAATGATTTTCAGCGAGGACAGTGTCAAGAGCTGGGAGACAGGTTCTCTTTTTAAAACGGTTTAGTCCCCCTTCTTCCTTGGTCTCCTTCCCTGATGTAATTGGGCCCCATCCCCAAACTCAAGGCCTCGGGGCCCCAAGGACCAGGACCCGGCGCCTGGGGGCCATCTCGGAAGCCCGGGCCACGCGTGCTCAGCTCGGGGCACCTGCAGATGGCTGGCGCGCCCTTGAAGTGGCCCTCCTGGATGGCCCCTCAATGAGAGCGGCCTGAGCCCGGCTTAGAAGGCTGAGGGGCCTGGGCCCCGGGGCCCGCCGGCGCGCGGTTATAAACGCAGCTGCCTCCCCTTCTTTCTCCACCTCTTCCTCCTCTTACCTGGCCCGAGATCTGGCGGAGCTCCTGGCCGATAATTGAGGCGGCCATGGTGCGCAGCGCACGTGCAGAGTCCTGGGGCAGCCTCCCCGCAGGAGGAGCTCAGCAGTCCATGGCGTCCTTGCTTGCTCACTGCACTAATGGCTCCTTGGCGCAGCTGTGGGCGCGCACGCCCCGCCGCCCTTAAAGTGGCCCTGCCACCGGCCTGGCACCTGGGGGAGCTATAGTCCGCTCCAAGGAGCTTTCCAAGGTGCCCTGGGGGCTCTCAGGAGACCATCATTGATTGACACCCCCAACTCCCTTATCCTAAAAGATCTCCCACCTCGAGGCCTGGGGTAGAACTGCCATTGCCCCCGCACAAATGGGAAGCCCAGCTTCACCTCAGGCTGGACAACATAGATCTTCACCTTCTTACAGGCAATTTTTAAATGTTAGGAATTTAGCATACACAGGTTTTTCTCTTTATTAGACACACACACACATTATAGGGAAAGCAAGCATTGTTTTTGGTGCTTTCTTTTCAAATCACTAAGAAATTAAAATTTTTACAAACGCTTTATTTTGTCCTGTGATTTAACTAATATTGTCCCCATATTCTCAACTGAAAAAGTAAGGCAATAAAATCTTCTGGCAGAGGCTATAACCCCGTTGTTCAGCCTTCATTATACATCCTATCATCATCGGTGGTGACTCGGGGTTTGTCAAGGATACTTCCTCTTGGTCTGCCTTTACTACCGCTGGGATTTTTTCCAATGCTAGAAATGAGGGTTGCTTGGGTTTTGTATAGACACCTGATCTCGCTTGAATTTATCAAACAAAAGTGTTCTACGTGAACCACCACAGCAGACAGTTGATCTCTGGGCAGGCACCAGAGGTTCCTACTGGTGCTGTGCTCCTGGGGCCTGATTTAGATCATGAGAATATGCAAAAGTATTACTGTTGTTTTATATTGTTTCGATAGAAAAGGTACAGATAAAGTTCTGAAGAAATCATTCTGTATTACTTTTGGAAGTACAGTTGGCTCTCTGAATCTGTAAGTTCGCCATCTATCAATTGTAATTTGAAAATATTTTAAAAAAGAGTCTGTACTAAATAATGCAAACTATTTTCCTTATTCCACAAACAATAACAGTATACCATTATTTACATAGCATTTACAATGTATTAGGTATCACAGATTGAGTATGCCTTATTGAAATGTAATGGGATCCAAGTCTCAGCAAGAAATTTTTTTCATAAATACTTTGTGATATACTTTGATAAACTGAAATACTGTGAAATACTTTGATAAACTGAAGTTAATTTTATACAAAATTCTTAATGATTTTGTACAATCCCTCACTTGAGAAAAAGGGTGATACAACTTCTATCATGTCAGTACTTTAAAAAATTGCTAATTTGGGAGCACTTTAGATTTTTGGATTGGGCATGTTCCACCTACATACGTAATTTAGAGACGACAAAGTATACAGGAGAATACGAGTATGTTATACAAAAATACTCCACCGTTTTATATAAGGGAATTGAGCATCTGAAGACTTTGGTATCTGTAGTGGTTGTGGAAAAAATCCCCTGCTTAAACTAAGGAATAACTGTGAAGGTACACACTTTAATAAACATGAATGTCACCTCTTTATTGCTTTCCCAACAAATCAGGAACTGAGAGTAGATAAAAGTCTGGGAGGCAGTTGGTTTGCCCACCAATACAAAGCAAACGGGAACTCATGGCCAGACATTGGGGTGGGGTGTGAACTGAAGTAGTTTTGAGCACCCCCTCCTGAACAGTTACCAGGTTTTTGTTGCTCAAGAGGGTGAGAATAGTAAGTCTGATAAGAGTGACAAAGACATTTGTTGAAATTAACAAAGACATATTGCTTTTGAGTTTGAATTTGAAAATGCCCCTAGGATTATGTGAGAGGAAAGCATTACTCTTATGTTGGAAGAAAAGGAAAAAAAAAAACCAAATTCCTCCTGTATCTAGAATATGTGTTCATACTTCATAAGAATCAACTTAAGTATTTTTAATATCTTCACAAAGATAAAAGAAAATGAAAGCTTACTTTATAAATGAACAGACATTTATTATAAAACAATGGCACTCCCTGAAGGGGATTTTGCTCCCTATGGAACATTTTGCAATATCTAGAGTCAGATTTCATCATCACAACTGGGGGGTGAACTGGCTTCTAGTGAGTGTAGTTCAAGGATGCTGCTAACTATTGTACAAGGCACAGTACAGCCTTCTACAACAGAATTATCTGGCCCAAAATGGCATTACTGTAGAGGTTGAGAAACCCTATACAATTATAGCACAGTATAAAACATTTGTCATATTTAACTTGCTTGAATATAAACAAATACATAAAACAAATCTATTTGTTTATATTATTGGAGACAAACGGGCAAGATGCATACTGTTTCCCAAAGTATGAACATGATACTTATATATTTTATAATGAACTAAATATGGTACTATGAATTATAAAATATTGCAAGAATAATTCTACATAGAGAAATACATTGAAAAACTGTCGCTCAAAATCAACAATTCTGTCTTAGGAAATGGTTAAATGTATGAGCACTCATAGTATATGCTTTACATTATTCCCCAAAACATTGTAATTGTGTATTTTTCACAATATGCATATTTCTTAAATAGGTTTGTAAGTAATATAGGATATGTAGTCTGTTCAAAGGTACTTTTATAAAGAACCTATGCTTTAAATGTTTGAATCTTTTCCTTCCAGCTATTTTATAGTAACTGATGTTATGTTGTACCCAGTGTTGTTGCTTACCTGGTTTTCTCAAAATCAAAGAAACCTAGAACTTGATGAGATCCTAGAGGTACCTACTCGTGCTTACCTTTCAAAAGACACAGAGACCCACAGAGTGTTCCCATAAATGAGACTATAACCACAGAAGTTGAAAGTCAGAGAATTAACTGATTTCAATCACTTTTACTAGAAACTTTTGATATATAATACTTACTTTTAAAATATACTTTTAAACATGTTTGCAGCGTCTTTAGAGTCTCACATAACTTATCAAGTTCCAGTATAGAATTATAAACAAAGATGGTCTCATAATGTAAAGGCTTTGGCTTCTACTTTTGTCACCCCCACTCCCACCTATTTTTTTTTTTTTGGCAGTTCATTTTATAGCCAGATGATCTTTTAAAATATGAGCCAAAATACTGACACCCCTTCTTAAGTCCCTCCCTTTAGAGAAAAAGCCCAAATCCTATTTCATGTCAATAAGGCTCTATATCCTCTGACTCTGTCTCTCCAATCTTGTCTTTTGCCACTCTTATAACTTCTCACAACCTCTAGTCCCAGTGCCTTCCTGTTGCTCCCAAAATGCCAGGTAAGTGCTAGGCTGGATATGTCTTACCTTTGTTCTTCTTTCTGCTTGGGATGTTCTTCCCCTCATTTCATTTAGATCTGTTATGGTGATAACTCCTGGGACACTTCACATCAGAATCTACCCCTTTACAATATATTTTATACCATCTTTATGACTTTTATACAGCAATTTTGGTTTTACTTGTCTTATCTCACTCTAAAGAAGAATTTGTCTTATCCACCACCACCATAGGTTGGCCTAGAAAAGCACCTGGCTCAGAGTAGGCACAAAATATTCCATAAAAAAATGAATTAAGGTTCTTTTAGTTGTTGAGTTGTATATGTGGACTTTTATTCAGGTCTTCCCTGCTCAAAGTCTGTGATTTGTCCTCTATATCATAATGCCACCCACTGTGTAGTGGAAAGCAAAAGACAAGGTTTAGAGGAAAGGAAAACATATTACACATATCAACATGACAACTTGGTATCTCAAAGCCAGGACTGCTAACAGTCATGTTGGTGGTGGCACCAGGAGAAGGTCAAATAAAATCTTGTCTTTTTCCCTATTTAAAAACGTGCAAGGATTCCTCTGCTTTTAAAATTTAGTTCACATTCCTCGGTATGACCTTAGGAATCACATTATCTTGTGGCTTTCTAGACTTAAGAGTTCAATCAAATCAACTAGGTAAGTTTCTATTACTTAACAGTTCTGGGATTCCAACCAACAGTACCTGATAAGGATGCACACAACCAGATAGAGGAACTTTTTTGGAAACTATCATGTTAGATGAATCAGCTAAAGTTCACAGATATTCTGGGCTGTCCTTAAGGGATGGCATTTACCATCAAATCTCTGTGAGCACAGTTCATGATTTGGAAACCAAGCTGGATATTTCCTCTGATCCTCCCCAGCTACTGTTTATTTTTTGGTCTTCTTTGGTTCTGATCCAAACCTAAAAATTTTTCTTGTCCCACCTTCCCTGCATGAGAGGTTAGAACCCCTCCTGCCTGCATACCTCCGTTCTGCCTCATGTTCAGTTTCTCATAGCCTTAAAGTCTAGATCTGATGACAACTACATTCTCTAAGGTTGAGTACTCTTACCCCTAAATATTCTCATTTGTCCTGGCTTGGCTTTCTCCCACACTACACACTGACTCACACATTCCTTTTGTGACTACTCTGGGAAGACAACAAGGAAATTATATAAATACAACAAGTATTTATATAATTCCATCCACTATAGACTGAATATTTTTCCCCTAAAATTCATATACTGGAATCCCAACTCCCAAGGTGATATTAGGAAGTGTGACCTTTGAAATGTCATTAGGTCATGATTCAGGAATCCTCATGGATGGCATTAGTGCCCTTATAAAAGACAGCGGTCCCTTGCCCCTTCCACCATGGGAAACACAGTGAAAAGATACCATCTATAAATTAAGAAACAGGGCTTCCTCAGACCTGAATCTGCTCATGCTGAATTGATCTTGGACTTCCCAGTTTTCAGAACTGTGGGAAATAAATTCCATTTTTAACAAGCCACTCTATGGTATTTTGTTATAGCATCTCTAATAGTCTCAGACAACCTCTCATACCACTGCTCAACAATTATAACTCTATAGCAGTAGCATGATAAAGCAGAGACTATTTTACTAGATTTTATATTCTGGTATCTAATTTGTAGAAGATGAACATAAATATATATATATATTCCCCATTGAGTTAGGAACTACTGCCCTAATAGAAAAGATGTCAAGCAATAGTACCAGCTTCTAATGATGCTCTGCTCTGTCAAGTCTGCATCAAGACTTGACAGTTTTCTCATCATCCAATAT
Organism: Glaucomys volans; assembly: GCA_020662805.1. Lineage (NCBI taxonomy): Eukaryota > Metazoa > Chordata > Mammalia > Rodentia > Sciuridae > Glaucomys > Glaucomys volans. The sequence goes on from JAJEJO010000430.1 coordinate 450,215, forward strand.
ACTAATTCATTTTCTAAAACAGGACTTAGTTCTGAAAATCTGCTTCATTTTAACCACAGTTCTTTGCTAGGAAGTGTGGAACTAAACCAAAGTGACATCATAACTATGGATGAGGGGACTGTGTCACACAAGGTCCAGAGCGAGGGTAGGTATTGCCATGTCATTTCATTTTGAGGCCATCCTCCCAGGGAAGCAACCCAGCCCAACCATTAGAAGTAGCTCCCCAGGAGCTGTTGTTGTAATTCTACTGCCTGAGATCACAGAGTGACAGAGTAACTCATTTTCCATTGGATGCAAAGGTAGTTGACTTGAGTCAGGAGAAATCTCTACAGCCAAACGATTCAGACATTCTTAAAAACTTCTGTGTGCAGTGGGGGAGTTATATGGAGTAGAAAAAAAATGGCATTCATAATTGCCTTATGAATAATATGACGTGTAACAATATGATTTAAAAGTCAACTTTTATTTTTATTGTGAAAAACTGTATATGTCCTCGAGTGCTTCCTGTACACATATGCAATGCAAAGTAAAATAGTATGTTATTACTGCAGCCTAACAGACAATACCAATGACTTTTAAATCCCTTATGTGTCTCTTCCCATTTTCTTCTCCCTCCTCAGATATAAAAACTATTTTATTTTTGCTTATTTTGTCCCAGAATAGATTGTTCTGTGAGAGAGAAAGATACTTTGGTGGTAAGCCTCTGAGGTTCAGAACTAATTTGCTATTGTCATAACACAGAGATTGAAAATCTGAATTTAGGTGCTGCCTTAACAAGATACTGAAACAAAGGGCCTTAATTAGAAGTGGGAGGCACAAAAAAAATGTAGGAGGGAAAGCTTGGAGACCCCTGTATGCCTTAGCAGACCAAGTCTATAGGTCAAGGAAAAGTTGTTGGGGAAAAAAAACTAATAATGATGTGTGATGGATGTTATTGGTTGCCTTTGATAAAGTTAGAATTAAAAAAACAGCTTAAAATATAATTAACCAGTTTGGAAGGAGAAATAAAAAAATAGAGGGAGGCTAAGGGAAAATCAGAGATTGGGAGCATTAAAGGACATGAAAGGGCTTTAAAGGTCAACTACCTCTAGATCCTAAAAATGAGATAAAACTGAGAAGGGTTTTCAGAAACACAAGGTCACTAAAAATCACGCTTGTGGCAAAGGAAGTGTTATCACTCCTACTGAGTAGTAACCTCACCCCTAAGCTGTTATTTTAATACCTGCATGGTAGCTAACCTCAGGAGGAGAGTGGAATGGGCCAAAGCAATGAATCGTGTTCTGAAATTGTGATTATTATTATTATTAAATTGTGGATTTGGCTATTGTTTTGATGGAGTTATGTCATCCAAGAAACCATAAACTTAGACTAAAAAGACTTTAAGAACAACAACAAACAAAACCCGTCCAGATACCCAAGGTTGTTCAAAAAGAAAATAAGCCCTTTCCTTCCTGAAAAGGAAGAAACTCCCACAGAGTGGAGCCAGAGGCTACTGAGAAAAACGCAAAGCATGTATATAACTTCTTCCTAGGAGTCAGAAGACCAATTAAGGAATACACCCCATTCCTAGGAAAGAGGGCCTTCCCTCTCCCAGTCCACTGTGATTCCACAAATACTATCTACCAATGATACTGCACATTCCTCTTTTCTACTTGAAAGTTATTCTGGGCATCCTTTCCTGCTCACACACCAATAGGTACATTCCACAGCTGTTTGGGCCCAGCCAATATTTGGCTATCAGATTATAAAGCATTTGAACAGAGGCTTAAAGAACAGCGTACTAGAAAGATGATAGAAAGGCAAAGAGATTTTTAGTTAAAAATAAATCATTGTTCTAGTTATGCTCAGCAGACTTGAAAATATACTGAGTTAGAATCAATTTTAAAACATCAGTTGAGATTCTAGAATCTGAATCAGTGATGCAGGCAGGCTTGGGGCCATCACTATCAACGAATGGTTAAATTTATCTCTGAGTAGTTCCAAAGAAAGATATTATTGTCTATTGAAAAATCCAAATACCTCTAAGCTTAAAAAAAAGCAAACTCTTGTTTGGTACAATATAAGTGGGCTTAGGATAATTGCTTCAAGTCAAACTCAGTAGCATAACGGACATGGACATATAACAAAGGGATTCACTTTTTCCTCACACCACAATCAAATGAAGGTTAGCTGAATGAGAGGAATGAATCTACTATCTGCAGTGATTTAGTGACCCAAATTTCTTCCAACTTGTGTATGTCCTTGTGGATCAATGGAAGGCATTAATTTAGTAGAGGTCCTGCCTTAGCTGTGCCAAAGTAATAGGGCTAAACTATCTCTTGTGAAAAGGTTACTCTATACTCATCCCAACAGAGGTTTGAAAAGATTAGATTGAACTGTAAGTCACTTAACTGCCTATAAGAACAAGCACATTCATAAGTGATGAATCCTCTGAAAGAGAAATTAGGAAGACTACCCCATTCGCAATAGCCTCAAAAAAAACAAAACAAACAAAAAAAAAACTTGTGAATCAATCTAACAAAAGAGGTAAAAGATCTGTACAAAGAGAACTGCTATGGAACACTAAGGGAAGAAATTAAAGAAAACCTTAGAAAGATGGGAAGATCTCCCGTGTTCTTTGATAGGCAGAATTAATATTGACAAAATGGCCATACTACCAAAAGTGCTATACAAATTCAATGCAATGCCAATTAAAATCCCAATGACGTTCCTCATAGAAATAGAGAAAGCAATCATGAAATTCACTTGTAAGAATAAGAGACCCAGAAGAGCTAAAGCAATCCTTAGCAGGAAGAGTGAAGCAGGTGGTATCACAATACCAGATCTTGAACTATACTACAGAGCAATAGTAACAAAAATGGCATGATATTAGCATCAAAACAGGCAGGTAGACCAATGGTACAGAATAGAGGGCACAGAGACAAACCCACATAAATACAGTTATCTCATACTTGACAAAGGAGCCAAAAACATACAGTGGAGGAAAGATAGCCCCTTCAACAAATGGTGCTGGGAAAACTGGAAATCCATATGCAGCAAATTGAAACTAAACCCCTATCTCTCACCCTGCACAAAACTCAACTCAAAATGGATCAAGGACCTAGGAATTAGACCAGAGACCCTGCACCTAATAGAAGAAAAAGTAGGTCCAGATCTTTATCATATTGGCTTAGGACCAGACTTCCTTAACATGATTCCCAAAGCACAAGAAATAAAAGCAGGAATCAATAATTGGGATAGATTCAAACTGAAAAGCTTTTTCTCAGCAAAGGACACAATAATGTGATGAGAGAGCCTACAGAGTGGGAGAAATCTTTCCCACACACACTTCAGATAGAGCACTAATCTCCAGAATCTATAAAGAACTCAAAAAACTTTACCCCAAGAATATAAATAACCCAATCAATAAATGGGCTAAGGAAATGAGCAGACACTTCACAGAAGAGGATCTACAAGCAATCAACAGATATATGAAAAAATGTTTAACATCTCTAATAATAAGAAAAATGCAAATCAAAACTACCCGAAGATTTCATCTCACCCCAATTAGAATGTCTATTAAGAATACAAGCAACAATAGGTGTTGGCGAGGATGTGGGGAAAAAGGTACACTCATACATTGCTGGTGGGGTTGCAAATTGGTGCAGCCACTCTGGAAAGCAGTATGGAGATTCCTTCGAAAACTCAGAATGGAACCACTATTTGACCCAGCTATCCCACTCCTTGGCCTATACCCAAAGGACTTAAAATCAGCATACTACTGTGACGCACCCACATCAAAGTTTATGACAGCTCAATTCACAATAAATAGATTGTGGAACCAAACTAGATGCCCTTCAATAGATGAATGGATAAAGAAACTATGATATATATACACAATGGAATATTATTCACCTATAAAGAATAATAAAATTATGACATTTGCGGGTAAATGGGTGGAGTTGGAGAATATCATGCTAAGTGAAATAAGCCAATCCCATAAAGCAAAAGCCAAATGATTTCTCTGATAAGTGGTTGATGATACATAATGGGGGTGGGGGGGAAGTAAGGGAAGAATGGAAGAAGGATGGATTGTATAGATGGAAATGAGGGGTGGGGAGGGGCGGGAAAGGAAAGGTGATAGAATGAGACAAACATCATTACCCTATGCATATGTATGAATACACAAATGGTATGACTCTACTTCGTGTACAACCAGAGAAATGACAGTTGTACTCCATTTGTGTACAATGAATCAAAATAAAAAAAATGTTAATAGCAGCCATTTATTAAAAAAAGAACATGCCCAACAAAACCTGTAACCAATTATATGAAATCACCAATGCCCAGATTCCAATAAAAAGTGAAGTTACAACAAGAAGCAGAAAAAAAGGACCCAAAACCAGGAGAAAAACTGGTCTCTAGAAACAGACTGAGAAATAACAAAGGTAAAGGAATTAGCAAGTAAGCAGGATAAAATAGCTATTATGCATATATTCAATTATTTAAAGGAAACATAATATTGTGGAAAAATGGAGGATATAAAAGAAAGAATCAAATGGAATAATACCAAGTAGTCTATCACAGGTTTTATTTAAGTTTGGAAGAAAAGAGGCAACATGAAAAGAATATAAAAATGGCCCCAAAATTTCCAAATTAGATGAAAACTTGAAACCTATACCTCTAAGAATCTTGATGAATCCAAGCAGTAGAAATACAAAACCACTCTGAGGCTCATTGTAATCAATAATAGAAAAAATCTTAGAATCATGTTATGTGTGGTACCGCACACCTGTAATCCAAGTGACCTGGAAGGCCAAGGCGGGAGGATTGCAAGTTCAAGGCTAGCATCAATAACTCTGCAAGACTATCAGCAACAACTAGTAAGATTCTGTCTCAAAATTTATTTAAGAAGAAAAAAAAGGTCTGCAGTGTAACTCAGTAGTAAAGCACCCCTGGATTTAAATCCCAGTACCCAAAGAAGAAAAATCTCAAAAATCATTGTTATAAAGATATGTATAAAAGAAACCAAAAACTCACAGATTTCTTGTCAGAAGCTATGTGTGTTATAAAATAATGGAATGATATCTTTAATGTATGGGAAGTCTTAAACTATCAACTTACCATGTTCCCTTCTATTTCAAAAGCATTATTCCTCTCCTTACAACCCTGGTATCATCATTTGAGTTCAGTCTATTTCTTTTCCTCTGTAAAGCTGATTAAACATCATACTTTGTCATTCAAAACTGGTGATAATTTTTCCAAACAAAAGTAGAAATTACCAGCAAACTTTTAATTCAAAAATTGTTTGAGAATTTCTTCAAATGAAGGGAAGTAATGCCAGATGGAGACTGGAATATATTACACACGAATAAACAATGCTGGAAATGGCAAATATATGAGTAAATATAAATTGAAAAGGATGGATTTCCAGGACAAGTTATTATGGCTGATTAGAATGGGGGAGAGGGGTCAGTGTTGATCAAAAAAATACCAGTAGTACTTCACAGTGCATTAGACCTAAGAGTTTACAAGTACCTTCACACTTATTATCTCATTATATATTTAATGAAATTTGTAACATGATACTATCATCTTTATTTTATAGATGGGTGTACAGCAAAGAATTAGGCTTACCCAAAGAAAGGTCTGTCCTTTCTCTCAGATATTAGGAGATTGATATCCAAACCCTTGGAACATCTTGCCTGACAGGTCTGTCTTTGTTTGCCTAAAGATTTGATTTATAATGGAGGAACTGGGTCACATAGAATCAATTCCAGAGCCAGTGAGGAGTAAAGGTCTACCATGTGGTACCAGCTCTACCTCCAGAGGAGGTAGAGACTCAAGGTCAGACCCTGGGAATGTATGTAACCAAGTCCCAATAAAACTTTCAATGAGGCCAGAGTGTTTCCCTAATTGGCGATAATCAATATATGCTGTCACACATCATGGCCAGGAAGAATTAGCACTAAGATGCCTCAAGACAGGACAACTTTACTGGATTCTGCCCTGTGTGCTCCTTCCCTCCACTGATTTTAATCTATATTTTTTTCCTCTGTAAAAAACCATATTTGAGTAGCATACAGTAGCATTGAGTCCTAGTAAATTATTGAACTTGAGGTAGTTATGTGAACTGACCCCCCGAGACTTGAAATTGGAGTCAGAAGTGAGGGCAATTTTCTGTGGCTACTTATTCCTTTACCTTCTCAGTTGGCTAAACTCTTATCATGGGGTAAATAAAAGAATGGTAGCACTTACTATGTGCCAGATCCTCTTTTAAACATTTTATAAGCTTAAGAGTATCAAAATAGGCCCATTATAGTTACAAATGGATGATTTTTTAAATGGTTAATTTTTTTCTTTGTTGTTAAGCCACCTCTCAAGGAGAAAGGGAAGATTTCTCCTCTGAAATCAGTATCCCTGCATTCGGTTTCCAGTACTCCCTTTATCATCCAAACTAGTGGCAATATTTAAGATAAAAATGATTTCAGTGCAATGTTTCTGTATTTCTCATTTCATTTTGGCTCTTAGCAGATTATCTTTTTAAATGTTATTCCAAAGCTAGGGTTCTTAAATTCTTGATCCTGGATTACTAATTCATACTTTGCCACCCCATTCTTATATTTCTTAAACTCCAAATCTCTTTAATTCCATAGGCCCTTAAGAGTCTTTAAAGAACCCTTCCTTGCCTTAGGTTTCAATCTAACCCTTCATTCCAAATATTTACTGAGCATCCAGAATATGCATGTTCCTGGGCTAAGTCCTAATACAATAATGAATAAGACATTGCCCAATCTCACGCCTACCCTCAGAAACTAACCCTCCTACCAATTATGGAACAAAACATGCTAATCATCTATGATAGAAAGTGATTAGAACCACAAAAGGGACATAAGAAACTTAATCATAATAATTCAGTTAATAAGAGGTCAACTCTAGCTAGGAAGATAAAAGTATTTTCCAGGTGATCAATTTTCATTGATACTATCAACAATAGTTTCAATGGCTCTCAACACCACAGACCATTTTTACTGCTTTTTTACCTCTTTGTCTACCTATCTGGCTGTCTAGTGATCTGCTACTAAGTTGTAGCAGTAGAAGAAAAAGGAAAGGATGGAGGTAAAGAAAAATATTCTCCTTAATATCTCCAACACCCCAGTGTGGCTATTTTTTTAACCTCTTCCTTTATTTATTTTCCCCAACTCCTTTGACACTATCTAGATAAATTAATGTTTTCTTTCAAAACTTAACAATTTATACAGTGTGATTCAACATATTGTTTCCAGATACAGTACTGGATTCCATTATTTCTGTTACCTATTTTTATAATACTGATATCATAAATGCTTTCATGAAATATACCTCCCCTTCCCTTTCATACACATACAAAGATCAGTTAGTTCTATCTTTATTCCATGGAGTGAAACATTTAGACAGGAAATTCAAGTATATTTCCCTTAATTATATTGCTTATTAAAATATGTTCCCTCAAAAAGTCAAGTCTTAAGTTTTCTTTCATATGTGGAAGCTGGAGAGAAAAAAAGAGAAGTGGGGGTGGGTATCACATGAAAATAGAAGGGAGAACAGTACAATAGAGGAGGGGAATCAAGGTGAGGAAGGAGGGGAATGAAATTGACCAAATTATGCTGTTCACATATACGAATATATAACAATGAATCCCTCTAACGTATAATTATAATGCACCAATAAAAATTTATTGTGGAAAATATATGTATTGACAAATCAATAAAATATGGTGATATCTAAAAACAAAAGTTCCCTTTTCCTATTCCACAAGTTTTCTTTCCTTCTGCTTTCTCTGAATCATTTGGAACCTATATCATCTTCCTCTGTAAAATGGAAATTGTATATACTAGAAACACACCCAGGTCCCCTTTTTGTAGCTTCCCCTACTGATATCTTTAAATAGTTAAAACCATATTGTATATACATCTTTGCATAATGGTGTATGATTCTAATATTAAGTCTTTCTCTGATATTATAAAATCTGTTTTACAAACATCCACTTAAATGAAACAAATGAATTAAGTGCTCGGTACTAAGCAATCTGGAGACAAATGATGCATTAGATTGTTCATTACATTAAAGTCCTAGAGATAAATGAGACCAAGGTTCTTTAGAATGCAGGAAATAAGACAGGTTTTTAATGTCAGATAGCAAATGCTGATTGCTGTGTAATATTCAGCATGTGGCTGAATTCCCATCCACTTAAGCATTTCTCTATAATTGCATAGTGAAGAAGTCTACATTTTTTGATATTATAAATAATTGACCTTTGTTTTCTGTATACAGAATTTCTCATTAGGATAGGTTGTTAGAAGTGTAATTATTGAGTTGATGTATGAACATTAAATCTATTCAATAATATTAAATAGTTTTCCAAAAGAATTATATTTATTCTTCCATTGGTAGTGTATTAGAACTTCTTACTTCAGACCCGTTATATTGAAAATAATCTTTCCAAAAGCCACTGTTCATTTTACACCTAATTTATTTTACATTTAATAAATGGCTGTTGCTAATGTTGCACCTTTATTTTGTTAGTTTTTGGCTACTGGTAAAACAATGTCTATAAAGTCCATATTTACAACCACCATGGTGCAATCAACATATGTTTTAGGGGGTTATTTTTGTTTCTAGTTTCATTACCTGAATCTTTAGCATCAGAGGGAATACTGGCAGTTATTTAAATCCAGACCTCCACCAGTGCAGGAATCTTTTCTATAATATCTCTGACCTCTATTTAAACAATCTCAATGATGATAAACTTAGGATTGGGCAGTTCTCCAGAAAATAATTCCCTGTCACTGAGATAGTAAATATGAATTGTTTTGTTAAAAAGGCTTCAATAAATCCAAGATATTTCTAATTTATAGGTCATATTAATTGAATGTTAACTTGTTATAAAAATAGTACTCTACTGTCAATGATGATATGATCTCACATGTATATAGTACCTTGTTTTAAAGGTACTTGTTCATACCTCAATCATGTTTAGTGATTTTTTAATACCTGTTTTTGCATTCTACTATATACTCTGTTCCTTTCAAATACTAAAATATTAGCAATGTTGTCATAATTCTTTCATTCTGGCATTTTAAAAATAATATATTGACTTAATTACTTAATTTATGAAAAAGGCATATAATATGGCCTATAAATCTAGATAGGTCCTCACGTGCGCATTCAGAAAAAAGAAGCCAAATAGAACAATTGACAAACTTCTACTGAAAGGGTAGTTCTTATTCCTAAATAAAGAATCTCTTCCCTAGCATAATATGAATATATTAGTACAGAAACTGATAGAGGTAACTGTGCTTTGGTATCTCCAACTATAAGTGATGGAGCTAATGAAGATGATAAAAAAGCAAAATTAGTTTCTTTGAAATAAAAACTGCATAGCTCTTTGTAAATTAAAAAATTCAGTCCCAATCAAAAATGAAGAGATGTTTTATAAATATTTCTGTAAGTTTATTAAGAAAGTGGTAGAATCATTCAAAATTAAAGAAATCAAAGTAAAACATTGGGCAGTAAATAACTAACTCTTCATTATTGTTCTAGCTAGTGTAGTTTCTGAAAAACTTCCTATTTGAAAAATTCTGCTCAAAACTACACTCTTGACTCCATCAAAGCACTAATAATGATGCATTTGATTTTCAAAATCATATTTTCTGAGAAATACCAAGTAGTTAATATTTATCTGCTAATGGATTATGAAATAAAATGTCAATGTATATTTAGCATTTGTTTTTATAACAGCTTTATTGGTGTATAAATTACAAAAACTACAATTAAGTTACTTAAAATGTACAATTCGTTTCTAGTATATTCACAGGGTTGTACAACTGCCACAATCAATTTTAGAACATTTTCACGGCCCCCAAAAGAAACCCTATGATTCAGTAATTTCCCCCTCACTGACCCGCCCCTAAGCCCAAGGCAAAAACTAATCTACTTTCTGTCTCAATGGCTTTATGTACTTTGGACAGTTTGTACAAATGTAATTATAAACTATACGGTCTTTGTGATTATATTCTTAGGATAACATTTTCAGGGTTTATCCATGTTGTATTATTTATCAGTACTTCATTTGTTAAAACAATAAAAACAATAAAACAATCCATTGCTTAAATATGCCATTTTGTTTATCAATTTATCAGCTGATGGATACTTGGGTTATTTTTAATTTGGGCTATTATGAATAATGGTGCTACAAACATTTGTGCATGCATTTTCACGTGTAATATGTTTCCATTTCTCTTGTGTATGTATATAATAGGAGTGGGATGGTTGGGTAATATGGTAATAATTCTATGTTTAACCTTTTGAGGAACTGACAATTTTCCAAAGTGACTATACCATTTTACATTCCCCCAGCAATGTATGAGGGTTCAAATTTCTCAACATCCTCATCAATACTCATGTTTTTGATTCTAGTAATGTTTATTTTAATAAACGGTAATTCAATATATTTTGTGATACATTTAAGTATTTTAAAGTTTGAAATACATTATTGTTTTACTCATATTTTAATATAAAAATTAGTTTTAAAATACATTAAATACTATTTTACTAATTTTTTAATGAATTCTAAACTTCCAATTAAAAAAACTGAAATACTGATATCAATACATATTTGAATATCAAACAAAAGACCCCAACTATTACCTTTCTTTGATTATTATAAAAACTACATTTTCTTAAAAACTCTCATGTGACAAATGACTTTCAGAACTTAGTGTTATATAAAACTTTTTTCTACTTGCATATTCCTTCTGTAAAAAAATGATAACTGTATAACTCATTCCTTCTTTATACTGGCTGCTAGGTTTAAATGTAGAGCTTCAATTAGGTGAGATTTCTTACAAAGCTTCACCTTTATTTTTTTCACTTTTATAAACTCTAATAAAAGTTAACTTAATATCCTTCCAGAGAGAAAAAGGTTATGAGGAATTAAACAAACATATGGTATTTTTTTTATCTTCACAGCAATCCCTATGCAGTTGTGAGTGTAAATATTCCCAACTTTATAAATGATGAAATGGAAGCAATGGGAAGTGGTTTACTCAAGTTAGAAGCTAAGAAGGGGCAAAACAGGTCTTATAACACAGACTTAGAGGCCCCATTTCAGTTCTTTATACTATCCCACCAACATACCATCACTTCCATTTAGACATTTTCTAACGTGCAGAAAGTAACCCTAAAAAGCTTCTGCAGAACAAACATTTGAATGTGATAGAGTCCCCACGATAAGATGTTTAACTAATATACTGTCCCAGTGATTGAGATAACCTTAAATGTTCCTCAATCTGGTTGCCAAATGGCTTCTTTCTGTATAAAAGAAACAAATTTGTTTATTTTTCACTGATTATTATAATTGCTCTATTATTTAAGTCATCAATTTTCTACTAATGCCAGGAAACATGCTAAAAGACATAAAAATCTAGCATTCGTTTAATAAGGGTCATGGTATCTATTATCTGTAGTTTCCTTAAGAATGGGGACAATATTTCCAAATAGTTCCACTGCAGAATAACTTATAGGAAGTTACTTTATTTCTCTGCATTACATCTTAAAGTCACATAAAAATTATTCAGCCATATGAAATTTGTGTATTCTTCCTTTATAAAGGAAGCCTTTATAGATAAATTGTTGTAGAAATACCTTTAGTATTCATTACCAATGATAATGAATAGAATTTAGGTTTAGTGCTAGATAAAGGTGGCATCATTAGCTGAAAACTACATTTACCTCTGCATGACTTCTGAAAAATTAAAATATAATAATTTCACTTATTATGAAGGGCATATAAGTTACATGTATGTTCCAGATCTAGGTTATAGTTTCAAAACCTGTCCAAATGATTTTGTTTAAAAACCCAGTCAAAACATGAATATTCAATAAATTTTACAGATCCTCAAAGAAAAAACTCTTATTGTCATTCTCTCTTCATTTCTAGACTGAGTATTGTGAACACTTGCAAAGTTTGGTCCAAAGTACTAGGCCATGATTATGAATTAATAAATATCACAAAATGGCTTAAATTACTACATGTTTAGTGGCAGTGTCTAATGATTAAATATTTACTTTCTAGAAATGATAAGAAAACTTAGAAATTATATTGCCTTAGTCATTTTAAACGAGTAGAAAATTAAAGATGAGGTAAAGGGACTTGTCCAAGATCTGCTAAATTCCTGGCAGAGGAGGGACTATAAACAAGTTGATTCATGATTGAAGGTTCTTCTCATAACACCATAATATTTCAGTCAAAATCTAACATGCATTTGATTTGAAATTTCATTTAAACTGTGAGTTAAAAGCTAAGCATGATATAGCCTAAAATAGAAAAAACTTTTTATAAACCCATATTTTTTAGCTAACAGACAACTAGAAACAAAATATAATAGCAATGTTACTATAGGAACAGGTCATGAATATAGAATTAAAAGTGAGTATAATGATGCCAAACTTCAGGTTTTCTAAGATATTTTAAAAATCACAAGTTCTTCTATTAGATATTTCAGGGTCACTAGAGAAAATTGCTTTCAGGTAGACAAAGGAATAAATTTTCGGAAGAAGAGCTAAGAAGTAGTTTGGAAGCTCTTTCTTATCTATTCAATCCCTGATATATGTGTTCAACATTAACTTCACAAGTTGAATATTATAGATGAAAAAAATAAGGAAGAAATAGAAATCCACCCATTTCTGGAATCATGGATTGAGTTTTGGAAGATGGTTTGATTTTATAATCTTTTTTACTGGTCCTTTCTTGGCATTCACTGTCTTCTGATGAACTGGATTGTATCTCCCCCTGAAATAAAATATACATTGATCATGATTTTTCAGTCACCAATTTATATAACAAAAAACATTATGTGCCACACATGGAGAGCAGCACACTGCACCTAGTTACTCTAGTCCAATCTTTCACATGGAAATCTTCCTGTGCATATTTTTGCTTAAAATACAATTTTAGGCAGTCATATGTCATACCAGATCATCTCACCACAGCTAAAGAGACAGCCATCTCCAGGGTAGATACTCCAAACACTGGAAAAAGCCCTTTAGGTGCTCTAATATAGAAAGTTCAGTCTAAGGAGATATGAGATGCATCTTTTTTTATACTTACCCTGATAATTGAATTGACACTAAGATGCCATGAAGTAGAACAGGAACAGTAAAGCAATAAGTATCCATGAATTCATGTCCTTAAATTTTCATAGGATCCTCTTTCCCTTATGCATCTACATAAAACCAATCTTTCTTATATTCTTATTTGAGACAGTAAGAGGCACTTTTATCTCCTGCAATATGTTTTTAAAATATATATTAGAGAGTGATGTCAGCAAAATTGACAATGTTAAGAACCTAATGTTTTCCTTCTCATAAAGGAGAAAATTCCTCCATAAAGGCAATGACAAACTCAAAAATATTGAGAAACACCTTTCTTAGAAGTCTAGAAATTAAAGTTTCAAAGCAATCCTGGGGTTTATATTAAATTAAAGTTTAATAAACAATAAGCAACAACCACAAAAAACAGTGAAAATTCAGTATGAACTCTGAGGTATGTAGCATTTTAATTTACCCCATTCCTAATCTTCTGTCCCTCACCCCTTACCTCCCTGAAGAGTTCTGTAGTAGCCTTGAAAACCAACATCCCACAATTATAGTGAAAACCAGTTGTCTGAAAGACACCATAAGAGGCAAGCAGAATGGGGCTGTAAATCTGTTAAAGTCTTATTATTTGTTTCCAGGGAATTTTCATTACTTCAAGTCTAGTGATTACCCAATTACAAGGTTATTTTTATTTGACCCAACATGGAGATAATCCAGTGTAAAAAGCTTTGTCAGTTTGGGCATTTGTGGAACTACTAGAAACCATTATTTAACTTGAGTAAATAAATAACATTGGGGGCAAAAAATAGGTTAACAAGGAAACTTAAAAGGAAAATTGGGGAAGTAAACATTAATAAACTCTGTCACATTTCTTGGAATCTAGACCTCTTTACTCAAGTGTCTTATGTACACAAAAAGGATTGTGTGCTTTCTCAGGAAAGATAAGAGAAGGGCCTTAGTTGTTGCCTCTGGTTGACCTTGAGTCTCTGCACAAGCAGAAAATGAAGGCTAAGGTAGAATTCTAATTTGTCTGGATGAGTGTTAAAGACATGCCAACACACACACATACATGTAGAAGAGTTCAACAGCAGACTAGAGGCAGAGGAACCAGTGAAGTTGAAGATAGATCAATTAAGTTGTTCAGTTTGAGCAATGGACAATTAAAGTATAAGAGAAATGAAGAGAGCTTCAGAAATCTATGGAACACAATCACATACACCAACATATATATAAAGGTATCCCTGAATGAGAAGGGAGAGAGAACATGGCAAAAAGAATATCTGAAAAACAATAACTGAAAATTTCCCAAGTTTGATGAAAAACATTGATCTACAAATCTAAGAAATTCAATAAATTCTAAAAAGGATAAATATGAAGAGATATACATTCAGTCATATCAAAATCAGGCTTAAAAGACAAACAAAATATTGAAAGCATCTTAGCAGCAATTCTATGTATGAAAGATCCTCAATAAAATTAACACCAAGTCCTCATCAAAAAACAGAATGAACTACTTGAAGGCAGTGGGATGAAATATCCAAAGGACTGAAAGAAAAAAAACCTGCTAAGAGTTCAAATGCAAATATCCTTCTAAAACAAGAAAGAAATTAAGATATTCCCAGATAAAAAACTAAAGGAATTCATCATTAGCAAACCTGCCTTATCAGAAACAGTAAAGGGAATCCCCCAAGTTGAACTTAAAGGATACTAGATAGTAATGCAAATTCACAGGAAGAATAAAGAAAATCATTAAAAGTAGTTACATAGGGAAACATAATAAAAGATAGTACAAATGTATCTTTGTTTGTAGGTATTTTAAATCTTTGCCACCTGTATGTCAGGCCATTAATGTCCGGGATATACAAAGAAATAAAAAAACACCAAAAAACAAATAACCCAATCAATATATGGGCAAAGGAACTGAACAGATATTTCACAAAGAAGACATATGAAGGGTCAAAAAACATGAAAAATGTCCTACTTTTATAGCAATTAGAGAAATTCAAATTAAAACTACACTGAGATTCCATCTCACACCAGTTAGTATGGCAATTAGCAAGAAAAGAATAACAATAAATGTTGGCGACAATGTGGAGGAAAAAGGTACACTCATACATTGCTGGTGGGATTGCAAATTGGTGCAACCACTCTGGAAAGCAGTGTGGAGATTCTTCAGAAAACTTGGAATGGAACCACCATTTGACCCAGTTAACCCACTCCTTGGAATATACCCAAAGGACTTAAAATCAGCATACTGTAGTGATGCAGCTGCATCAATGTTTATAGCAGCTCAATTCACAATAGCTAAGCTATGGAACCAACCTAGATGCCTGCCCTTCAAAAGATGAATGGATAAAGAAAATGTGGTATATATGCACAACGAAATATTACTCGACCATGAAGAAGAATGGAATTATGGTATTTGCTGGTAAATGAATAGATCTGGAGACTATCATGCTAAGTGAAATAAGCCAATCCCCCCAAGAAAAAGGCTGAATATTTTCTCTGATATGTGGATGCTAATAAACAATAAGGGGAGGCAGATAGAAGTTCACTGGATTAGACAAAGGGGAATGGAGGGAAGGCAGGGGGGATAGGCACAGGAAAGAGCAGAATGAATCACACATAACTTTCCTATATTCATATATGAATACATGACCAGTGAAACTCCACATAATACACAAGAATGGAATCCTAAGTTCTCCTCCATGTATGTATCATGTGTCAAAATACACTCTACTCTCATGTATACCTAAACAGAACAAATAAAATAAAAATAACTGTGTAAAATAATAATTATAAATCTGTGGATGGAAACAAAATGTATAAAGAAGAAATTTGTATGACAACAGAGCAGAGGCAGGAATGGAGCTATATAGGAGGACAATTTTGGAATCAAGTTGTTTTTAATCTCAAGTAGATAGTTGACTAAGATATTAGTTATAATCACCAGGGCAACCATTGAGACCAGGGCAAGATGAAGATGGCTTCACTGATTTTACAAATATGTAAAATCAATCTTTTTACTAACTTTTTGCTAACTCTTTATAAAAATCAAATAGAAGAGAATGCTTCTTAATTTAGTCTAATGAGGCAAATACTACATTGATGTTCTTGCTTTTGCTTGCTTTGGATTTGGTCTGTTCTTTTTGATATTCTTTTTTTTTCCCAATATAGGCACTTATAGCTATAAATTTCCTTATAAGCACTAAACTTGAAAAAGGGCATCTATGAAAAAATATATGACCAATATTATTCTTAAAGGCTTAAACTTTCCCTTTAAAGACATTTACTATTATCACTTCTAATCAATATTATAAGGAAGGTACTAGCCTGGTCAATTAAGCAAGAAAAATAAATAGAAGGTGTCTAATGTAAAAAGGAAGTACAAATCAAAATTCCAACTTCACACATAGTAGGAGAGTTACAATTTTAAAAATATTTTATAAATGGTAAGTGTTAGCAAGAATGTGGAGAAATTGGAACCCTAAATGCTGGTGGGAATATAAACAACATAGTTGCTTTAGAAAACAATTTAACCATCCTTTAAAAAGATAAACAGAATGGAGCTGATTTAGCAATTGTATTCCTAGGCCTATACCCAGGAGAACTAAACACATATACACACAAACTCAAGCAGAAAATTCCATTGCAGCATTATTCATAATACTGAAAAGGTGTAAACAACCCAAATGTCCATCACCTGATGAATGGATAAACAAAATGTGGTATGCTGATACCTGAAATATTGATCACAAAAAGAATAACATACTGATACATCCTACAATGTGGATGAATCTTGAAACCATTATTCTAAGTGACAGAAGTCCGACACATAAGCCACATGTTCCATGCTTCCATTTATATGCCACAAAAAGAATAGAAAAATCCACAGAAACAAAAAAGATTATTGATTAACAAAGGTTTAGGGGGTGGATGGATGGATTTCTTTTTGGGAGACAAAAATGTTCTAGAAGTAGTTAATGGTGGTGGTTGTACAACTCTGTAAATATACTAAAAACCACTGAGCTATATTGTTTTATAAATTGTTTCAGTTATACATAAATATATATGTGAGTACACTGATCATAAAATGACATCAATCATGATCAACAAAAGTTTGGAAACTATTTTACACTCCTGTTTATTGTGGCTTTTAAATAAATGATAGTAACTGTACCCCTTGAAATATTATGTTAGCACCTGTAGTTTCAAATTATTGTCACATGCATTTTTCTCTTCTTACAAAGGGATACTTTGCTACTTTTTGGATTATTTATATTTGTAACACTAACAATTATAGCTAGTGTTTACTGAACTTAAGGTTTTTTCAATAACCTCTGATTCTCATACCACTCACTCAATTTAGGTTTCATCATCATTTCATAGGTGATGATTAAAGTGAGTCTGAGAATGATTATTTATAGAAGCTACATTAAATAATAAGGGTTGGAGGTACAAATTGATTTGTCTATCTGCTTCAAAACCAGGGCAAATTTTTAATTACCACCTTGCTTTTTACTATTTTTTAAAAAATACTGTATTTTCACTGTTATTTTGTCTTGGGGACTTCCATAAGATATCTGGTAGATGTATTTTATCTCAACTTTTCTCTTTTAAGATAATTTTAAATAATTATAAAGTACACATAGTCATATAGAAAATACTAGGAGTATAAATACAAATAATCCATAATCCCTAATTATACTATTTTGTATCACAATGTTTTTCTTTTTTTGATACTGGGACTTGAACCCAGGGGCACTTAACCACTAAGCTTTTTAATATTTTATTTAGAGATAGCGTCTCACTGAGTTGCTTAGGGCCTCACTAATTTTCTGAGGCTGGCTTTGAATTCACAGTCTTCTTGCCTCAGCCTCCCCAGCTGCTGGGATTATAGGCATGTGCCACAATACCCAGTTTGTATTATAATTCATATTTACTAGTATAGGTAAGCATTTTCTTTGTCAGTTATACATCTAGAATCTAATTTTTTAACTTTATAATACCACAGATTATAATTATTCCTTTAATATTGGATATGTTAGTTTTCTTTACTCTAGTTGTTTTCTTTCTCAAAAGGACATTCCCTTAATAATCTGCCTTTTAATGAGTCCTAAAATTAATTTCCCACAGGTTCTTTTATTCCAGGGCATTAAGGAGTGCTTTGTTATTTTCTTCCTTTAGGCCTTTAATCACTCTAGAAAACTTCATAAGCAGGAAAAAAAAATGAGGCAGCACATGAAAGAAAAGAAATAAACTTTGCAGTTTGCTGCTTTGAAGAACCACTGCTTTGGGATCAGTTTTATGCTTCTTACTTGAAGGAATACATGCCATGGGTCATAGTCAAAGTTATCTATTAATTTGTCTAGGATAGTTTGGGATCTTCCAACATATTCACAAAGAGAAAACAAAAACCTTTTTTTTTTCCAAATCTACATATATAAGAATCTCTTGAATAAATCTTTCTACAGTAGTAAAGATATCTTAATGATTTGTGACAATGGTTTCACATAGGAGGGATATAATAACTAATATTCAATCAGGTACTATTCCTCTTATAGATTTTTAAAACAGAATTTCACATTTAATTTGCTATTTTCTAATGTCCTGATTAGTTCTGAATATTAGGAACACTTAATAAGTCAGTATTTTAACATTAGCACTGCTATAGTTCTGATTCTTAATGTCACCTTAAGGTCCACATCCAAAGCTTGGTCCCTAGGGTAGTGCTACTGGGAGGTAGTGGAATCTTGAGGAGGTGAGGCCTGGTGGGAAGCTGTGAGTCAGTGGGGATGTGTCTTTGAAGGGGATTGTGGAACCCCAGACTTCCCTCTTCACTTTTGCTCCCTGGATCTGTGATACAAGTGATTTTACTCTACCATGTGCTGCTACTACTACTATTATGTGCTGCCTAGCCACAGACCCCAAACAACAGATTGATCATAGACTATAAGCTTAAAAAATGTGAGCCCAAATAAACCTTTTCTCTTTGTAAGCTAATTATCTCAGGCATTTTGTTATGGTGACAGAAAGTTGACTAACATTAGCACATATGAGAATTTCAACCAAAGTAAATATTAAAAGTGACAGACACTTGATTTTTAAAACACTGTTTTAAGTAAAATATATCAGAAAAGTACACAAAACACAAACTTAAAAGTTCCATAAACTATAATAAAGTGAATACTTATATAAGTACTCCCTAGGTCAATAAATAGACTTGCCATGGAAGATCTCCTAATGTTCTTTCCAATTATTATTCCCTTTCTGTTTCCTATTTGTAATTTCTACCTTGTCTTCAGACACCACTATTTAGTTTTGCCTGTCATTGAGCTTTATGTGAATGGAATCATATTATACATATCTTTCATTTCTGACCTTTCATTTTTGAAGACTGAGAATTATTAATAATTTGTACAAGCTGTAATTTTATTGCTAATATATATGTAGTTAATACACACACATATATTTATATACACACACAATTTATCCATTCTATTACTGATAAACATTTAGATTATTATCAGTTTTGACTATTATAAATGAAGTTGCTATGAACATTCTTGTACAGGTCTTTTGATGTAAATGCATGCACCATTCTGGTAGATATATAACAAGAATTGTTGAGTCATTGAGGAGGTATATGATCAGCTATATACAGAAATCAATGCTAAACAGTTTCCAAAGTAGTGATATAACTTTACACTCCTAATAGCAATGTAGAAGAGCCCTATTCCTGCACATCCTTGGCAACACTTAGAATCATCAATAAGTAAATTTTATTGTACTGCATAATTTTCATCCGCATTCTGCTAATAAGTGATGGTGTTGAGCACTTTTTCATACATCTGTTGATCATTTGGATACCCTCTTTTGTGAGGATCAAAACTTGGTTTTAAGACAGCTTTGAATCAACAAGAGTGTGACACTAACTTCCATTGTTGAGTCAATAACTCAGAAAAGTGTTTTAAGGTAGTATATACCTAATTTGGAAGCTCAGATATATAAAAATGTTTCTATTAGATGAGTTTTTGTGTCAGTTTCCAAATGTGAAGAATCACTTGTCTATTTGTTTGACCATTCATTTACTCGTGAGTTCATTAAAAAATTATTAGATAACAATTTATGCCTGACATTGTATTCAACAATAGATTTCCTCAAAGGCAGAAGTGATAGCTCTGGGACCAAGCATTAACCATGTTGGAGGACATGAGCCAGCAGAATGAAAAGAGTTCCCAGACTACATTATTCATCTCCTTGTACTAGCACCTCAAGCTCAGTTCAGACCCATGGCATAAAGTCCCACATCAACATGATACACAGTTTCTGTCACATAAAGTGAGCAAGCAAGAATGGATTTGGTGCCTATGCACTTTATTTGGTGTCCTTTGGTACTAACTTGTCCAATATCAGCAATAAGATGAAAAGTACCTTAGCCATGGATGGGAAAGAACATGATCAACAGGAGCTCAGATTCTGCAGGAATAAGCATCTGGATCATTTCACACATGGGTCATGGATGAGTCAGCTTGGTATGAAGGACTACAGTCACACTATCACCATACTCTCTCTGCCCAGACCTGGTTCTTTCCCATCTACAGGTGTTGATCCTATGAACACTCATTAATAAACTTTCAGCATGCTGGCTCCCACTTTAGAATGAACTCCCTGAGGGAGCCAAACTACTACAGTTTCAATGGAAAACCAAATGCCCTCTTAGAAAGTATTAGTGATAAATGTGTGTATTGTCTTAATATATGATTAGAATGAAGTTTAATTTTTACTTTAAAAGTATTCCCCATTTACAATTTAATCAAATGTGAATGAGAACTGAAATCTTTTTAGAAGAGATTTGAACTGGAAGATATGTAAAAGCAACAGAAAATAATTATTTAGGGTGGTTGTGCAGAACAAATTAATGCAGCAGGATTAAGATTTCTGACAGTGGAAAAGCTTGCTTCTAAGGCTGGCCTTTGGCTGATATCTGTGGACTTAAATGGCAAATGTTCCCTACCCTGATATAAAACATTCTCTAAATGATAAGAATGTCTTCATGAGCCTACCATGGTTGTGTAAACAATAAGATTTATACCAAACTTGTTTACCTTCTGAGAGTCTAGAATTTTGGTAGGGGCTAGGTGATCTGCTCCTAATATAAACCTTGGGTTCTAAAAACAACTTCAACAAGAAAAAAAGACAAAACAAAAAACAACCTTGGGTGCTAAAAGTCTAATGAGCATCCCAAGTAGATAAAACTTCACGTCCGGTCCCAACTCATTTCTGGAAGAATTAAGTGTGTTCTATGTGACTCTATTTGAAAGGACTTTGGAAGTTTGCACCTAGTTTTCTCAACTTCATCCCATGAGCCTTTCCCTTGCTGATTTTGCTTCATATTCTTCCTCTATAATAAATCTTAGACATGAGCACAAGTATTTGCTGAGTCCTATGAATCCTTTCAGTGAATCACTGACGTGGGAATGATCTTGGAGTCCCTTGACACAGTGTATAAAAGTCTGCAGGGAAATCTTTTTCATAATTTAATATTTAAACTGAATTATATTTCCAAAGATAAAAATGAATAAAGATAATGAATTACAATATAAATCATTTGACTATTCAAGAAAAAAACATACTTTGATCCATCCAGCAAAAAATTGGGCAAAATGTTGCTACTTCATTAATTTCCACCAAAGAAACTTGCTACATTGCATATCCCTTGAGCAACTCTTGCCTTGACCTGCATTTGAAAGATTCTGATTTACAACAAATTCTATCTTGGTTTAATTGCATTTTATTATTAAGTTATAGATGATATACTCCTCTACGTGGAATAAGGTTATATAAGACAAGATTAATTCTTCTGTTCTTAGTACATAACCAGAAAAATTTATGTGTATAGATACCCTCCTAAAAGATATACCTTGGTTCTTTATCCTAAATTGGTTTTTTACTAGAAAACAATAATTCAAACTGCACTGTCATCTATATTTCAGTGTCCACGGCAAATGACCACATTTCTTCACTAAAAATATTTAGGGCTGACACTTTAATTCTGTTTATATTGTTACTAATGATGTAGTTTTAAGCTTTCCTTGGGTATTTCATTGTTTTCATTTAAAAAACAAGCTCTTTCTACATTTAAAAACTGAAAATTTGGGGGGAATTTAAAAAAAAGTGTAAAAATAGTGAACCAAGATCACCAACTTCTTTTACCATCTGCTCTTTTATATTGTTGCTATAAAATCTAGAAGTTTGACTTCCAAAATGTAATGGACACCTGTTTAGTCATTACCATTCACAAGCAAATATAATTAATTAGGAACAAAGGATATAATTAGACTTACGTTTTCATTAGATTCTCCTTCATTCTAGGCAGTTGATCCATCTGTTGCCTTTTAGAAACTTGATGTGAGCCAGAGACCTGAAATACAAAAAGTTGAGTGTTTTATCCTATTCTTTCATGATTAATTTCAAAAATAGTCAAATATCTAACTCCTCTGCTACCAGGTCCTTCAGTAGCATCTATAAGAGAAGCTGAAAAATAATGGGAAATTCTGACTTCCAGTATAAAAAATCTTCTAAAGATTCTAGAAATATTCCTATCTCAGCCCCATGGAACGTGTAAAGAAACAGTCATGTGGTCAGATCATTAAAAGTAAACATAAAAGTACAAAATCAAAATCGATAAATTCATAGCCACACTAATGAAGACAAAAATAGAAAAAACCCAAATTACTAAAATATGTGATGAAAAAGGAAATATCACAATGGACACAACTGAAATACAGAAGATAATTGGAAACTATTTCGAAAACTTATACTCCAATAAAACAGAAAATATTGACAACATCAACAAATTTCTAGAGACATATGATCTACCCAAACTGATGCAGGAGGACATACACAATTTAAACAGATCAATTTCAAACAATGAAATAGAAGATACCATCAAAAGTCTACCAACCATTTGACCCAGTTATCCCACTCAGTTTATACCCAAAGGACTTAAAATCAGAATACTACAGTGATGTAGCCACATCAATGTTCTTAGCTGCTCAATTCACAATAGCTAGATTGTGGAACCAACCTAGATGTCTTTCAATTGATGAATGGATGAAGAAACTGTGGTATATATATACACAATGGAATATTATTCAGCCATAAAGAAGAATAAAATCATGGCATTTGCTGGTAAATGGGTGGAGTTGGAAAATATCATGCTAAGTGAAATAAGCCAAACCCAAAAAACCAAAGGCTGAATGTTTTCTCTGAAAAGTGGATGATGAAACATAATTGGGGCTGGGAGAGAGGAGGAGAAGTGGTGGTAGGGGGATAAGAGAAGAATGCAGAAAGTATGGGTGGTGTAGAGTAAAATGGGACAGGAGGGGGGTGGGGGAAGGAAAGATAGTAGACTGAGACAGACAGTATTACCCTATGTATATGTAAGAGTATATGAATCGTGTGAATCTACATTGTTAAAAAAAGATATATTTTCTGCTGTATAATTATATCAAAATGGATTCTACTGTCATGTTTAATTAAAAAGTACCCCCCCCAAAAGTTTCCTTAAGTCTGGAAAAACAAAATATTAAAAATACAATATTTCAAACAAGAAAAAAAATTCCACTAGAAAACTTGAAGAACTAATAAATGAATTAATAAAAGAAGCAGGATATAAAATTAATACCAATGAATCAAAGTACATTCCTTAAAAAAAAAAAAAAGCCTACCAACTGAGAAAGACCCAGGAGAGAAGATGGATTCTCAGCCAAGTTCTATAAGACCTTCAAAGAAGAATTACACCAACATTCCTCAAATTATTCCATGAAATAGAAAAGGAGGGAACCCTTCCAAACTCATTCTACGATGTTAATATCACCCCTGATACCAAAACCAGGCAAAGACACATCAAGGAAAGAAACTTCAGACCAAATCCCTATGAACATAGGTGCAAAAATTCTCAATAACATTTTGGCAAACTGCATACAAAAACATTAAAAAGACAGTACACCATGATCATGTGAGACTTATCCCAGGGATATAAGGTTGGTTCAACATACAGAAATCAATAAATGTAATTAATCATATCTATAGACTTAAAACCAAGAATCATATGATCATCTCAACAGATGCAGAAAAAGCATTTGACAAAATACAGAACCCCTTCATGTTCAAAACACTAGAAAAACTAAAGGATAGTAGGAATATACCTCAACATCATAAAAGCCATATATGCTAAACCCAAGGCCAACATAATTCTAAATGGAGAAAAACTGAAAGTATTCTCTCTAAAAACTGGAAAAAGAAAAGGATGCTCTCTTTCACTACTTTTATTCAGCACTGTCCTTGAAACTCTAGCCAGAGCAATTAGAAGAAAGAAGTTAAAGGTATACAAATAGGTAAAGAAGAACTCAAACTATCACTGTTTGCTGATGACATGATTCTATATTTAGAAGATTCAAAAAATTCCACCAGAAAACTTCTAGAACTAATCAATGAATTCAGCAAAGTAGTAGGATATAAAATCAATATCCATAAATCAAATACATTCCTATACAGTAAATCCACTGAAAGAGAAATTAAGAAAGCTACCTCATTCACAGTAGCCTCAAACAAACAAACAAAAAACTTGGGAATCAATCTAACATAAGAGGTGAAAGATCTCTACAATGAAAACTACAGAACACTAAAGAAAAATATTGAAGACCTTAGAAAATGGAAAGAGCTCCCATGCTCCTGGATAGGCAGAATTAATAGTCAAAATGCCCATACTACCAAAAGCTTATACAAATTTAATGCAAATCCTATTAAAATCCCAATGACAATCTTCATAGAACTAGAAAAGGCAATCATGAAATTCATTTGGAAAAAATAAGAGACCCAGAATAGCCAAAGCAATCCTTAGCAAGAAAAGTGAAGCAGAAGGCATCACAATTCAGACCTCAAACTATACTACAGAGCTATAGTAATAAAAACAGCATTGTATTGGCACCAAAACAGACACATAGACCAACAGTACAGAATAGAAGACACAGAGACAAACCCACATAATCCAGTTATCTCATAATACACAAAGGCACTACAAACGTTCACTTGAGAAAAGATAGCCTTTTAACAAATAGTGCTGGGAAAAATGTAACAAAATGAAATTAAACCTTTATCTCTCACCCTGCATGAAACTCAACTCAAAGTGGATCAAAGAATTAGGCACTAGAACAGAGACACTACATCTACGAGAAGAAAAAGTAGGCCCAAATCTTCACCATGTCAGGCTAGGATCTGGCTTACTTAAAAAGACCCCTAAAGCTCAAGAAGTCAAATCAAGAATCAATAAATGGGATGGATTCAAACTAAAAAGCTTCTCAGCAAAAGAAAGATCAATAATATGAAGAGACAAGCCTACAGACTGGGAGAAAATCTTTACCACAACCACCTCAGATAAAGCATTGATCTCTAGGATATATAAAGAACTCAAAAAACTTAACATCAAAAACCAAATAACAAAATCAATAAATGGGCTAAGAAACTGAACAGACACTTAACAGAAGATATACAATTGATCAACAAATATATGAAAAAATGTTCAACATCTCTAGCAATTAGAGTAGTTTTGATTTGCATTTCTCTAAGATTTCATCACACTCTAATCAGAATGGCAATTATCAAGAATACAAGCAACAATAAATGTTGAGGAGGATGTGGGGGAAAAGGTACACTTACACATTGCTGGTGGGAATGCAAATTGGTGCATCCACTATGGAAAGCAGTATGGAGATTTCTCAGAAAATTTGGAATGTAACCACCATTTGACCCAGCTATCACACTCCTTGGTTTATACTCAAAGAACTTAAAATCAGCAAACTATAGTGACACAGCCACATCAATGTTTATAGCAGCTCAACTCACAATAGCTAAACTATATATATATATATAAAAATATAAACACATATGTGTATATATGTATATATACACATACATATACATATATACATATATATAATGGAATATTACTCAGCTTTAAAAAAAGAATGAAATATGGCATATGCTGGTAAATGGACAGAGTTGGAGAATATCATGCTAAGTGAAACAAGCCAAACAAAAAAACAAAGGTTGAATATTTTCTCTGATATGCAGATGCTAATTAACAATAAGTGGTGGTGACACTAGGGAAGAAGAGATTTACTTTGGACTCGGTAGAGGGGAGTGAAGGGAGGGGAAGGGGTATGGGGTAGGAAGGATAGTACAGTGAAACAGACATTATTACCTCATGCACATATATGACTATATGACCAATGTGATTCTATAATATGTATGATCAGAAAAATGAGAAATTATACTCCATTTATGTATGATTTTTCAAAATGCATAAATGCATTTTCTGTCATGCACAACTAATAAGAGCAAATAAAATAATTTTTTAAAAGACCTAGGGAAATAGAGGAAGTGGATTCCTCCTGTAAAGATATTAGAACTGTTGGTATTAAATGTTAAGGTCTGTTAAGTTTACTGTTACTAGTTCCTATCATTTCCAGTCCATACTCTGCTTTTCATTTATCTTGTGTGTTTTTGTGTATCTTCCAATAAATTCACTTGAAGAGAAAAAGAAAAGTAAACATAAAAGTAAAACTACATAAGCATGTGCTCTGCCATTATGATAGACAAGACAACAGGAGCATGGGTATGGTACAGCAGAAATAGGAAGACGAGTTAATATATTCATTTCTATCTTTTTTGAAATTCCTCCATTGTACAAAAGTGGAGACTTTTTATGAATGGTGCAAACATAATCTTCAATTCAGGCACAACTGAAGTTGATTAACTTAGAGATGGCAACTGAAGTCACTAGAGAATTAGATCATCCAGTAAGAGCAATACAGAGAAGAGACTCGATATAAAGCTGAAAGCAACTAACTTTTAAGGGGATGGCACTATATTAAAGATAGTGCCATCATTCAAACAACAGGAAAACCCAAGAAAAAATACTGTCATGCAAATCAAGTGTGTGTACTGGGGGTAGGGCATATATTCAAAGAAGTGAGCAGAAACATCTAATACCACAGGTTTGAAGAAGAGTCTTTGTATGCAGCAAACAAATGATAAGCTGAGTCCATGCATAATGTTGGGGTCAGAAGAGAGGTTAAAAGAGGTTAAGGGGTATACTAAAAGCAAAGGCAGTGAGTATAACCACTCTTTCATGAAATTTGGCTGAGAAAAAGAAATCTTTGGTGGTAGTTTTAAAGTTTGGGATTTTTTTGGTTATTGTTTTAGTGGAAGAGTTGAGCACATTGCAAGCAAGGTAAGCCACAGTCAGTGAAAGAGAAAAAAACATATAAGAGGAAATTATTATTGAGTCCTAGAGGCAACAGACAGACTTGGGAATATTGGAATCCTTTCCTTAATGAAAAGAGGGAAAACATGAGTAGTGGGTAAAGATGTGCATAAAGGTAAAAAGAACAACTAGATTTCATACCTGATAAGTCCCATACTGCCCCTGCCCCCCACCATCTCTCTTCTGTGATCTAAGATACTAGATCATTTGCTAAGAGTGACAGGTTTGGGTGTGTTGTGCTGGAATTCATTCATTCCTTTATTCGTTTAGCAAATGTTATTGAGTATCTACTATGTGCTACCACTACATTATGGACCAGGTACAAAGACCACAGTTCTACTGAGGAAATAGCAAAACAAATAGAAGATTACAATTAAGGCCCTTGATAAAGGTCTGCACAAGTGCTTTATGAACATATCAAAGATGCAAATAACTCAGGCTGTGGGGGAATGCACATGTAATAGTAACCAGTTAAGAAATAGGGAAAGGATATTCTACGTAGAAGGAACAGCAAGGACCTCAGCTATAAAGCAGCATGATATATGCAGAAATTGCAAATAGCATTTGGTCTAGTTGCAGTAGAGGATGTTAGCAGGAAAAAGGCTAATACAGACTCTGCCATGTTGGAGAGGACTTTGTTGACCACACCAAGGAGCTCTGCTATGATCTTTTGGGTAAAGCAAATACAGTGTCATAACAGGAAATTATGCCATAATATCTGTAGTTTAAATTGATCACTTAGGTAGCAGAGAAGAAAAATGGGTGTGATAGAGACAAGGCTTTGTTAGATTTAAAAATGAACAATAATAAAACAGTTGTCCCTAAAGGCAACAGAAATGCAGGGACATTCTGGAACCTATGTCATGAAAGATAATATAACATACTTAGCTCAGAAACAAAACAGATCAAACAAACAAACAAACTATGGAAAGATGGAGAACTGTTTCCAAATCTTTGAAAAGGCATCATGCAGAAGAGTGTAGACTTCTATATTCTTCAGAGGATGAAAAACCAGTGAATTTTAAGGAAGTTTTAGGGAAGGAGAATAAGAAGCATCTGATGTGTTTTAAGAACTAGTCTATCAGGCCTACTTTGTCTTCTATTTGGTGCAGGGTCTCTGGTCTAATTCCTAAGTCCCTGATCCATTTTGAGTTGAGTTTTGTGCAGGGTGAGAGATAGAGGTTTAATTTCATTTTATTACATATGGATTTCCAGTTTTCCCAGCACCATTTGTTGAACAGGCTATCTTTTCTCCATTGCATGTGTTTGGCTCCTTTGTCAAGTATGAGGTAACTGTATTTATGTGGGTTTGTCTCTGTGTCTTCTATTCTGTACCATTGGTCTGCCTGTCTATTTTGGTGCCAGTACATGCTGTTTTTGTTACTATTGCTCTGTAATACAGTTTAAGGTCTAGTATTGTGATACCTCCTGCTTCACTCTTTCTGTTCAGGATTGTTTTGGCTATTCAAAGTCTCTTATTCTTCCAGATAAAGTTCACGATTGCCTTCTCTATTTCTATGAGGAATGTCATTGGAATTTTAATTGGAATTGCATTGAATCTGTACAGTGCATTTGGTAGTATGGCCATTTTGTCAATATTAATTCTGCCTATCCAAGAACATGGGAGATCTTTCCATCTTCTAAGGTTTTCTTCAATTTCTTTCTTTAGTGTTCTGTAGTTTTCATTGTAGAGGTCTTTCACCTCTTTTGTTAGATTGATTCCCAAGTATTTTATTTTATTTGAGGCTATTATGAATGAAATGGTTTTCCTAATATCTCTTTCAGAGGATTCATCACTTATGAAAAGAAATGCATTAGATTTATGCATATGATTTTATATCCTGCTACTTTGCTGAATTCATTAGTTCTAGAAGTTCTGTAGTGGAGTTTTTTTGGGTCCTCTAAATATAGAATCATGTCATCAGCAAATAGTGACAGCTGGAGTTCTTCTTTTCCTATTCGTATTCCTTTAATTTCTTTGGTCTGTTTAATTGCTCTGGCTAGTGTTTCAAGGACAGTGCTGAACAGAAGTGATAAAAAAGGGCATCCCTGTCTGGTTCCAGTTTTTAGAGGGAATGCTTTCAGTTTTCATTTAGAATGATGTTGGCCATGGGCTTAGCATAGATAGCCTCTACAATGTTGAGGTATGTTCCAACTAACCCTATTTTTTCAAGTGTTTTAAGCAAGAAGGGGTGCTGTATTTTATCAAACACTTTCTCAGCATCTATTGAAATAATCATATGATTCTTAACTTTAAGTCTATTGATGTGATGAATTATGTTTATTGATTTCCAGATTTTGAACCAACCTTGCATCCCTGGGATAAACCCCACTTGATCATGGTGCACTATCTTTTTAACATCATCTTGGTTTAGGATCAGACTTCCTTAACAAGACTTCGAAAGCACAAGAAATCAAAGCAAGAATCAATAAATAGGATGGACTCAAACTAAAAAGCTTTTTCTCAGCAAAGGATAAAATCAATAATGCAAAAAGAGAGCATACAGAGTAGGAGAAAATCTTTTTCACATGCACTTCAGATAGAGCACTAACCTCCAAAATTTATAAAGAACTTACAAAACTTTACACCAAAAATACAAAGAACCCAATCAATAAATGGGCCAAGGATCTGGACAGACACTTTACAGAACAGGATGTATAGGCAATCAATAAATATATGAAAAAGTGTTCAACATCTCTAGTAATTAGAGAAATGCAAATTAAAACAATTCTAAGATATCATCTTAACTCCAATTAGAATGGCTATTATCAAAAACACAAACAATAATAGATGTTGGCATGGCTTTGGGGAAAAAGGCACACTTTTACATTGCTAGTGGAGTTGCAAATTGGTGTAGCCATATTGGAAAGCAGTGTGGCGATTCCTCAGAAAACTTGGAATGGACCCACCTTTTGACCCAGTTACCCCACTCCTTGGCTTATATCCAAAGGACTTAAATTTAGCATACTACAGTAACACAGTCACATCAATGTTTATAGCAGCTCAATTCACAATAGCTAGATTGTGGAACCAACTTAGATGCCCTTCAACAGATGAATGGATAAAGAAGCTGTGGTATATATACACAATGGAATACTAGTCAGCCATAAAGAATAATATTATGGTATTTGCAGATAAATGGATGGAATTGGAGATTATCATGCTAAGTGAAATTAGCCAGTCCCCCCAAAACAAAGGCTGAATGTTTTCTCAAATAAGTGGATGATATAGAATTGGGTTGGGGGGGTGGGGGGTGAGAGAAGAATGGAGGAACTTTAGATTATGTAGAGGGAAATGAGAGGGGGGAGGGGCGGGGGTATGAAAAATGGTGGAATGAGACATCATTACCCTGTATGCATGTATGATTAACAAGAATGGTATGAATGTACATCATGCACAACCAGAGAAATGAAAATTTGTGCCCCATATGTGTACAATGAATCAAAATGAAGTCTGTAAAAATTAAAAAATAAAGAAAGAAAGAAAGAACAAGTCTCGGAACTGCCCAATGATGAATTCAGAGCCACCTCAGACCCTCCATCAGTAAACCAAAATCAGTATATTGAACAATCTCTCAGACCCACTGCAAAAATTCAGTGTTTAAGGGAATAGAAGCTTAAACAAATTTATTAGGTATTGCAACAAGTTGCTCATTAGTTTTTGTACCTGATTTTTCAGTGATGCAATGTACCTGTGTATTCTTAAAAAGTAATACCTATACTGTACACACATTGTGCAAATTAGAATAATTCTGAGATGGGGCAATTCAGTTTCAGTCAAAACAGTGCTTTGAGAGTGAGACAAAGCCACAGATAGAGCTGCAGAAGAATAAAAAGCAGATTCAGCAAATAGCTCTAGTTATCTACCAAAGAATCAATTATTTATGTATTCAGCATAGAAAGAACTGCAAATCATCCATTAACCTATTCAGTCACTGCAGTTTCCTCATGGTCAGAACCATCTTTGACTATAAAGATTAACAATTCAGTTTAGAGTAAAAATCCTTATTAACATTTATACTGAGGACAGGATTAACATCTTCCTGGGAAGATGTTAAAATAGGCTTTGATTGTACATTCAGTGATCCTGTATAGTCACAGTACACTTATTCCACCTAAATGATTTTTTTTAGATAAACAAAGGCAAATTAATGTTTCAAGGGCAAAAGACTTTACTTTTAACCTTAAAAAAAAAACACCCTTCAATAGTTTATATATCAACTTTTTTGTAATGACTTGAGCTTTTCATTATCTCCATAAATTTTTGTATTGTGTTCAGTTTGGCAAATAGTTTTGAACATTGACTATTTGCCAGTCTTTTTGCTCAGTGTAAGGGAATGGCAAGAAGAGGTACCCTGACTGACCTCAGGAACCTACAGCTGAGTGAAGATCTGTCATGGGTCTAGAAAGCAATTCAAAATTCTGATGGCACTGTCACCAAAACAGGGAGCGTGATAAGAGAGAAAAAACAGGAAAATAATATTCGCCACTTATACCAAAATAAAGATAACATAGATTTAATATGTAAATAATAAATAAGCCATGTAAGTACTAAAAGATGCTGTAAATGTTATGAAACATTGAGGTAAAGATGATCTTTTTAACTATGACATAAGAAACCATAAACAAAAGAGTTCAAAACAAAATATTAAAAATAAGCTAGAAAATTCCAACAATATCTTAAATAAAACTGAAAGGCAAATGAAAAGCTGAAATATGGACAAGATAATTTACTGATCATTTTCCTGTCCTGTACTTCCAGCAATAGCAATGCTATGTCTATCTTAGACCTTACCATACATAATACTGAAGTGAGAGCTGAAGGATAGCAGCTTATCTGTTTGAATTCTAGTGATCATGGATCAAACTAAAAGGATAACTGAGGAAGCAGATAAGCAAGATAATCTCTTAATTAGGGAGACTGTTTTATCTCTTTTTTATGTCTTTATAAATTATATATTTCCCTTTCCACCCTCCATATTTAGAAACTCCGTAGCTTTTCCCCACAATTCCAACAACTGTTTCTATAACCAAACACACACACACACACACACACACACACACATTCATTGTAGAAAAGTAAAATACATAACTTAAGGTCAGGGGAAAGCTTTAGAATTTGGAAGTAAAAGAAAAAAATTACCTGAGACATTTCATTTAGGTATTTACAGCGTTCATTGTTGATCTTGTGGTAAGACTAAGTAGAAGATACAAAAGTAAAGAATACAACGTAAGATTAGCAAGAAAATTACCAAGTTAGGGTTCATATCTCCTGCTTCTTTTTTAATACTGTAGGAAATGGTTTTGTATCACTTTATGAAAATGATACAGTAGGTTTGTTGATAACCCTAGAAATAAAGGCAGCTTCAAAGGAATTGTTTAGTAGAATAAAAACAAACCTTTGATTCTTGTTCCAGCTTAAGTGCATAGTCTTTCACTTGATTTTCAAGACTCCTTTTTTCTTTTTCTAGTTGTTTAAGTAATATATTTAAGGATTCCTGAAAGTATAAATAGTAAATTTTGATATGTACTCATGTTTTAAGCAACAATAGAAACGACCATCAAATTTTTCACTAGTGAATGCCTTCCACACCTAATATTCTGTGATCTTATAATTCCAGTAATAGTAATAAAAATAATAAAAATATTTGTTGAGGTCTAACACTACATCATATGTTATACTAAGTCCCTTCTATAGATTAGTTCACTTAATCCTTATTACAACACTTGAAATGCCTAATGTTTATTTACACTTTACTGTTGAGAAAATTGCATCTTTTAGAGTTTATATAACTGGCTCAGAGACATGTAGCTCATCAATGGTAGAGCTGAATTAGAACTTAGACAAAAAGACTCCAAAGGCCAGACATGCTAAAAAATTATTAGTATTAACAATTATTAGGAGGTAGTCATACTATTGCTACCATCGTAACAAAAGAGGTACAGGCAAAGACATTTAAATACTATATCTGATATAATTTAAGTCAATTTTTACATGCTGGTGAAAACAACTTGAGAGAACAGTCCTTTATATAGAAGGAAAAGTTTATGGCTCCTCTTTCATAAAAGGAGAAAACAGAGTATATTATTTTGATTCACAGCAATAACACTCTATATACATAATTATAAACTGTTGGAGAACGGTGTAACTAAAATGCATAG
Organism: Glaucomys volans; assembly: GCA_020662805.1. Classification (NCBI taxonomy): domain Eukaryota; kingdom Metazoa; phylum Chordata; class Mammalia; order Rodentia; family Sciuridae; genus Glaucomys; species Glaucomys volans. The sequence goes on from JAJEJO010000430.1 coordinate 483,825, forward strand.
TTTATATCTGCCAGCCTGAGCTACCCTGGTTTCTAGTAATTTGTGAAATGAATATAAAAATCCTTTTGTAAAAGCTTCACCTATTATGAGGCAGAGTGTCTAGACTGAGCTCTTAGTTTCCAGAACTGCCCTACTCTGTAATATTCTCCCAATTCCCCTGGTTCTCAACCTTATTACCAGTTCTAGCACACTGCTTCTCTCCTTTGGCTTGATAATCTCCTTTTCCCATCACCCCTCCTCCCTATCTCATCAATGTTTACCTCACAAAATCAAGAAATTTTTTTTCTGAATGCTACTTTCCCTAAGAGACTCCTACCCTGTTTTGATTTTTCAGAAAGGAGAGATGTGAACAGTTTCCTGGATACCACATATAGAAATATGGAAAACTTTTAGAGAGTTTTACAGTCTTCTGCCTGGCCATCATGTCAGTGGGGAAAGTAATCTGTACAGAGCTAATGATCGGTGGCAAAGAGCTCTGGTGAAGAGGAATGTGGAGGGTCCTACCAAAGTGGAAACAAAAGTGAGATTTCTTGTGTATTATATATTGCACAATAATCCTTACCAGAAAGCACCCACTACAAATGAGGTATTAAACCAAAAGGACCAAAGATTTGGCCAAGAGATATCCTCTAAATCTGTCCTTGGTCAGCCAACAGAGTGAGCTGATGAACAGAGTAACCACAGTGATAGAGATGGGGACTGCATTGAGATGAGGACTTTGCATTGGTTGGCTTGACAGCAAGAGCTTCTTCCCACTAAGTGTGAACTAATACTGCTGCTGCTCAATGTTGGACCTGCCAGCAAGAGATATGGGCCCCTGTGAGGGTACTATCCCTCAATGAGATCAACAAGTCACTTGGTGGCAAGTTGACTATATAAGATGCCTTCCATCAATTCATCCTGATGTATATTTCTGATACAGTTTTACCTTCCTTTCCTGTCCACAGTGCTCAGCCAGCCACATACCGTGGTAATCTATCAGTTCTGAGAGGGAAAGAGATTATTATTACCTAAGAGTCTTTAGGGCAAGATACCAAAATTACCACCCTGTTTCAGGAGGGATTGACTGGGTAATCAACTAATTGGTGTCAAAGACTGGCAGCCTGGCTTAAACATAGCTTTGAAGAATGTGACTTGAATGTAGGATGGTTGAGCACAATGCTGAACCACTATAGCAAATACCAAAGGGAGTCCACACTGCTAGTAGAAGGCAAAAGACAAACTGGTTTCTTTTTTCTTTACTTTTCTTTTGCTTTTTTGTCCTTTATTTTTGATTGGTACTTTCTACATATACATAAAGATAAAATTCCCTCTGGTGTATTTATATATGCATATAACATGATTTTATTAAATTCATTCCATATTTTCTCTCCTTTCCCATTCTTCCTCCCTCTATTTCTCTACCTTCTATTTCACTGATCTTTCATATATTTATGATAGCCAATTCCCACCCCACCTCTTTCTTTCCCTTAGTTTGCTCTAACTTCCACATATGAGAAGACATTTGGTCCTTGATTTTCTGTGTCTTGCTCCTTTTGCATAGCATGATGTTTTCCATTTCTATCTGTTTACCAGAAAATGCCATTATTTCATTTTTCTTTTTGGCTGAGTAAAACTCCATTGTGCACACATATAACACACTTTCTTCATCTACTGACAGGCATATGGACTGATTCTATAATTTGGCTCTTGCGAACTGTGCTGCTATACACATTGAAGTGGCTGTATCACTATAGTATGTTGATTTTAATTCTTCTGGATAAATAACAAGGAATGGGATAGCTGGGTCATATGAAAACTTGGAATGAAAAACATTCCAAGTTTTTTGAGGAATATTCACACTCTTTCTGGAGTGCTTGTCCTAATTTACATTCCCAGCAACAATGTATAAGTGTACCTTTTCTCTACATCCTCACCAGCATTTGTCATTTTTTTTTTCAATTTTTTTTTTAGTTGTAGATGGTCACAGTATCTTTATTTTCATGTGGTGCTGAGGATCGAACCCAGTGCCTCACATGTGAGAGGCAAGCACTCTACCACTGAGCCCCAGGCCCAGCCCTGTTATTTTTATTCTTGGTAATTACCATTATGACGAGAGATGAAATTTTAGTGTTTGATTTGCATTTCCCTAATTGCTAGAGATGTTGAACATTTTTTCATATACTTTTTGACCAATCTTATTCCTTCCATTCTGCAGGCTCTCTCGTCAAGCTATTGTTTCCTTGGCACTGCAGAAGTTTTTTAATTTGATGGCATCCCAAATATTCCTGGTTTTGTTTCTTGAGTTTCAAGAGTCTTGCTGAGGAAGGTGGCTGCACATATATGGAGTGCTGATCCTATTGCAAGGTTTCTGGTCTAATTCACAAGTCTCTGATCCATTTTGATTTGACTTTTGTGCAGGGTAAGAAATAGGGGTACAATTTTATTCTTCCACATATATTTATATATGTAGATACATACAGTTTTCAAGCACCATCTGTTAAAATGGCTGTCTCTTATCCAATGTATATTTTTGGTACCTTTGTCAAATATCAAATGGCTATAAGTATGTGTGTTTCTCTGTGTCTTCTATTCTAATGGTCTTCATTTATATTATGAGGCCAATGCCATGCTGTTTTTGCTATAATAGCTCTGTAGTATAATTTGAGATCAGGTATTATGATGTCTCCTGCATCACTCTTCTTGCTCAGAATTACTTTGGCTCTTCTGGATCTCGTGTTCTTCCAAATAAATTTAAGGACTGCTTTTTTCTAGTTCTGTGAAGAATGTCATTGGTATTTTGATGAGGATTGCATTAAATCTATATATTGCTTTTGGTAGTATGGCCATTTTGACAACATTAATTCTGCCTATCCAAGAACATAGGAGGTCTTTCCATCTTCTAAGGTCTTCTTCAATTTCTTTCTTCAGTGTTCTGTAGTTTTCATTATAGAAATATTTCACTTCCTTAGTTAGATTAATTCCCAATATTTTATTTTTATAGGTTATTGCAAAAGGATGGTTTTCTTGATTTCTTTCTCAGCTGAATTGCTGTCATAATATAGGAATGCTATTGATTTATGAGTGTTGATCATGTATCCTGCTGCTTTGCTGAATTCATTTATCAGTTCTAGAAATCTTCTGGTGGAATTTTTGGGGTGTGTTGATATAGAAGCATATCATCAGCAAACAGATAGTTGGATTTCATTTCCTATTTTATTTATATTCCTATAATTTCCTTCTGTTACTTGATTCCTCTGGCTAGAGTTTCAAGAATTACATTGAATAGAAATGATGAAAGTGGACATCCTTGTCTTATTCCTGACTTTAGAGGGAAAGCTTTCAGTTTTTCTCAGTTTAGTATGATATTAGCTTTGGGTTTGCCATATATTGCCTTTACAATGTTGAGGTAAGTTCCTTCTATCCCTACTTTCTCCAGCATTTTTTTTAATATGAATAGGTACTATGTTTTATCAAAGGCCTATTCTGCACCAACTGAAATGATCATATGATTCTTGTTTTTAATTCTATATACGTGGTGCATTACATTTATTGATTGCATATGCTGAACCAACCTTGCATTCCTGGGATGAAGCCCACTTGATCATGACGAATTATCTTCTTAATGTGTTTTTTAATTTGGTTTGCTAATGTTTTATTAAGCATTTTTGCATTTATGTTCATCAGGAATATTGGTCTGTATTTTTCTTTCCTTGATGTGTCTTTGTCTCATTTTGGTATAAAAAAATAACACAGGATCAATCACTGCAACAGAGAATTTTTTTTTGTAAAGATAAATATGATTGAAAAGCCCTTAGTCAAACTAAACAAAAGAGAAAAAAGCCCCAAATAAACAAAATTAGAGATGAGAAAAGGAAATAATACCACAAACACTTTTGAAATCCAGAAAATCATTAGAAATTATTTTGAAAATATATGCGTCAATAAACTGGGAAATGTAGAAGACATTGACAAATTTTTAGACACATATGACCTCGCAAAATTAAACCAGGAAGATACACAAAACCTAAACAGACCTATAATCAAACAATGAAATTCAAACAGCAATTCAAAGCCTTTCCACAAAGAAAATCCAAGGACCAGATGGATTCTTAGCTGAGTTCTACCACACATTTAAAGAACTAATACCAGTCTTTTCTCTAATTATTCCATGAAAGGAAATACTCCCAAATAAATTCTGTGAAGCTAGTATAACCCCAAACCAAAATTGAACAAAGATACATCAAAGAAAGCTGATTTCTTTATGACTAGTTTTGTCTCCATAGCCAGGTCAAGGATCACAGAATTGAATACTAGACCATGCCACTGGGAGCTTTTTATTGGCACTACTGTGGTGTATTTGTGACTTTTGGTAAATTTATTAGCTGGTTTTAGTCCAATAGACCCGGGTGCCAATTAGTTCTAACCCTGCATAGGTAAGATGGTTTAATCATCCTGCACTTTTTAGTTCTTTCTTACACTCTGGGAAGACTGAATAGGTACCCCTGCTGGGAGACTTTTAGCATGTGATAAACTTTTCTAGAAAGTCCCATAGAGGAATAACTGTCCACTCTCCTGGTATTGCCAACCCAAATCTACCATCCAGAAATGACTTATGATGTCATTTGAACCTCCTGTGCTCTTAGTCCACTTTCTGTTGCTATAATACAACACCTAAGACTGAGTAATTTATAAAGAAAATAAGTTTATTTATCGCATGGTTCTGAAGGCTGGGTGTTCCAGATCAAGCAGCTGCATCTGACAATGGACTTGGGCTGCATCATAGCATTGTAGAAAAGTGGAAGGGTGAGTGGGAGCAATTGGAAGAGAAAAAACACTAGAGGCAGCCTTATTTGATAACTACCCCATTCATGTGAAAAAATAAAAAACATTAATCCCTCTTAAGTACATTATCACCCCTTAAATGCCCTACCAGCCAACCACAACAATGACAATTAAATATCAACATGAATTTCAGAGGGGACAAACCACACCCAAGCCCAAGCATTTGCCAACACTTTAGCATAGGCACACATTATCCAGGTTACCAAATATACAGACTTTGGGGAAGTGTGTGATCTTATCCTTAGGAAACAAGGAGTCAAAATAATCTTGTAAGGTTAGTCTGACTACCTTTTAATACTATTAGAATCATATCATTGTAACTGTAGCAGCACCTAATGAATAATGAACACCTCCATCTCTGTCTGGGTTTGAAGAGTACATAATATATTTATTTATTACTAGATCTGGTCTCCTAGCTCATCTCCAGATAGTCTGGGACTGCTAATATACACCCTTAAAGATAACACCCAAATGACTAAAAGTGCTACTAGCCTTGAACTATATGTAGGAAAAGTAAAGCCCTGCTTAAAACATGCTCTTAATTGTGGCTCAAACCTTCAATCACAAAAACAAGATTATCTGCCCAAACTGAAGGAAAGAGGTGGCTGAAGGGGTGATGATGGATATATACTGGCTAGCTTCACACAGTGACTTCAAAGAGTTAATACTACTTAGAAAATACACTTGTAGCTCTACACTCTGCATAAAAGGACCATCTCCACTGGTCCAGATTTAGTGGAATTGGTCTTCTCTACCCAAATATAATCAACCAACTTGGTGAGGGTGGAGAAGAGATACTATGTAAGGCCCTCACCTTTGGACTGTGGGGCCTTCCAAGGCAGTGAAAAATCCTTTAGCATTAAATATGGAATTGCAGTCAGGGTGGTAGGGTGCAATTTTCAGAAGAAAGGAAGTTCTAGTCTAGAAGAAAGCAGAAGAAAAGCTACAAGGAGATGTTAAAGTCTAGGATTTGGCCATGGTTTTCTGGGTTGCTAAAGATCGGGGTAAAATGAATAGAATGGAATTTTGAGGCTATGGCATTGGTTAAATTATTTACAATCAAGTTTCCCAATACATTGGTGGGAGAATAGAAAAGAAGAGGGTTAGTCAGAGCTCAGAGCAATAATGCATCATACCCATTTGACTCAAAATTTTAATTCCCAAACTAGTAACATAATTTTCAAAAACTCCAATTATTTCTTGTTCTTACAAATTAAATAAACGATTTTCTAGTCAAATTCTCTCAACTCTTATTGATCTTGATCTAGGTCACTAAATCTATTAAAAGAAACATTCAAAGAAAAAATGGAAGGACCTGATTTAAATCTCCACAAAGCAAAACTGCAAAATATTTTAGAGCTCATATCTTCCTGAAATATAGCTGAACATAGTTTTCAATAAAAACTTATTCTCTCCTAGATACTTGTTAATAATGACTGGCATTTAAAATATCGTATTGAGGGTAAATAGGTCAGCTGAAATGGGGCAAATTATAGTCTCAAAATAGAATTAGTGATAAATCCCTTGAAAGTGACGATCTACCATGCATATTTGCATGCATATATGCATATTTGATTAACATTCTTGTTAAAACATAATCAGGTGATGTTTCTCAGGTAGGCATTATTATTCCTTGAAAGTTAATTATGCACTGGCATCATGAATGGCTTCCAGCTCCTTTCCTCCAATTATAAACTTGCTCTAGAAAAAAAATCCATGAAAGTTGAACATATGTAAGAAGCTAAACTGAATTATTTTATAGAAAATGAAACCCTTATGAAATAACTGCCCAAGTATGAAAAACTTTTGAAGGGATAATTAGCGAGTAGTAGAAGTAGTTCAAAATGCTACTGTATGGACCTTTGCTCCAAGGATTCCAGGTTGGGCTACAGTAGCAATATCAATCAATTACATAATTTGTTAAGTACACTTATAAATGTAAAATAGAATCCAACCCATTTAAACATTATTTCAATGATAAAAATACATTCTATGTTTTAAAAGAAGTTCACTTACAAGTAACCTACTAGAATACAAATTATTTTTGTATTAAAAGTGACTTGGATGAGTTATGATACAAAACTGTAGGAGCTCATACAAATATGTGTATAAAAACAGCAGTTAAAATGCAAGGTATGATTAAATAGAAAATGTGAAACTTTGAAAATAAATGCTTCACACATTTTTCAAAGGCGTTAATCAAGGTGAGTAGAACATATAAGGTCCCAAAAATGGAAAGAGGAAAAGAGGGACATGAGGTAAGTCATAAATTTATCATAGGCTTAAATCAGAAATGATTATTTAATGGTAGAATTAGAGCTGAAGCAAAATATTTGAGCAATAAATAAAAGGCAAATTAAGTTAACTAGAAAACAACGTGCTAGAAACGGTGACTTTGGAAGATAGTCTTAGGAATTGGAATTCCAGTAGGGAGCTACTGGAAGTTATTAAAGAAGTGACTTGACAAAAGGAATATTCAGGAATATTAATCAAGTGGCATTCTCTATGACAGAGGATGTTTTTATTGGTATTTTCAGTTCTAACCTTTAAGGCTTACATATTTTAATATGCTTTTGTTGTGATTAACCTGTATCTTTCTGCTATACATCCTTACTAGATTTCTTGTAGCCTAATTTTGCAATTCATTCATTTATTCCAAAAATATTTTTCAAGTGCCTCCTATGTGCCAGGCATTGTGCTAGGGATATGCCACAGGGGCTTATCCCAGAATGTGGGCTATCTTGGTGAATGTTACATGTAAGTTTGAGGAGAATCTATGTTCTGCTGCTATTGGGTGGAATAGCCTATAATGTCACTTAGATCAAGCTGGTTGATGGTATTTTTCAGGTCAATCTCTAGTAATTTTCTGGCTGCTTGATCTATCAGTTACTGACGGAAACCATTAAAGTAATCAACTAATAGATTTGCCTATTTTTCCTTCAGTAATTTATCTAAAAATACTAGTTAAATGTCCTTACCAGCTTATAGTCCCAGCAGCTTCTGTTCCAGATAAGCAGATCTCAGTTATGACTATCTAGATTTCAAGATGAGAATCTGCCCTGAAACCTCAGTTCTCTAATGGACCCAAGCAAAGTCATCCATTTCCACGTTCACCTTTTTCTTGTTCTAATAACAGGACTTCTTGATCTATTATATGCTGGAGCTGAAAGCCAAAGTCGCAAACTGCTTTTGATCTGTTTCTCTAATTGGAATGGAAAGAATGCATTCTCCAAATCAATGGCTGGGAATCCTGTACCTGAAACTCTATTAATCAGCTCCAATAGTGATACCACATCTGGCAAAGTTGATGCAATTAAGGCCACTAATTTGTCAAGTCTATGGTAGCCTTCATCTTTCTCTAAGGCCCATCCAATTTCTGCAACATCAGCCTGGCAAATGAAACAGTCAAGATAGGCACCAGTATCCTTGCACCCTTTTAGGGTTTTAATTATTGCTAATCTCTGCTGTTTGCCCTGGGATAAGAAAGTGTTTTCACTTCTATTTTGATCTCAGTGGAATCAGGGGCAGTTTCAGAAGTTTCCACTTGGCCTTCACAACCATGATACTTTTCTTCAACGATGAGGGGACCTAATATGATGGGTTAACTTCAACTTTCAAATATATCTATTCTGATTATGTATTTGAGGACTGAGAAAATGACCACTGCAGGGATAGGGAAGTCTGTGTGACAACAAGCCCACTGTAATTTGGACTTTAGCCATAGACTTCAACTCTGGGAATCAATGCCAACATAGACCCTGTGTTCAAACATCCTGGAAATATCTAGTTATCTGTTTTTCTCCAGTGTTATCTGTGTAGGTGGCCAGAGGTCTCTCTGGGGGAATACTGGGAGTATTGTCAAATATATCCTTGAATTGGTGTTTCAGGTCTGGCCTTTCTAGGATTCAACCAACTCTTTGGCCAATGATTCCTGGTTCTAGAAATTGATTCAGGTCTAGGGAATAAGATAACAAAATTGTTTTCTGTTGCACTGGCTGCCCTCAAACTCCTGCTCCTCTATTCTTTTTAAAAATTATTATTATAGATGATGAACAACACCCTTATTAATTAGCCTGGCAGCTAGGAGAGGAAATAGGAGGGCAGTGGTTTGAGGGGGCATATGATGCCTTCTTAGGGAAAGACCTCTACAGCATTTTCCAGTACAACAGGTGCTCTAGCCCTTAGGCAGGCCACTCTACATGCTCAGGAGGTCTAGGAGTTGCAGACATTCTTAAGGGCATCTGTCCAGATGTTCTGTCACAATTTGAGCATCCCTAGTTATCCCTATCAGGGTCCTGCCATTCACATGACAAATCCACCTAGGTTTAGCACCCAAATGCTTCTGGAACTTTGTAGCTCACACAATAACTTCAGTCTGCTTGTTTTATTGTGCCTGACCTTCCACTACTGGTACAGAGGCCTCCAGAGAAGTTCCCACAAGGCTCTATGGTTAGATATTACTTTCTTATTAACAGATCTGACCTCTCAATACCCTTGTGTAGAAGTCAATCTGACGTAGTAGATTCTATTATTACTAACGCAGTAGTTCTATTATTTTCCAAATGCCTGCCTCATGGCCTCTTCCATAGTATTCCCTTCTATCAGGACAATTTCCAAGGTCATCATTAGTAAAGTCTTTTGCAATTAACTGATATCCTGAGCCAGAGCCATTGGTGTCACACCTACCAACCAGGAAAAACCTTCTGAAGTCAGTCTGTCAGTCACAAATCCCCCATATTACTCTCAGTTTTGTTTGATCACACTTAGTACCCTTAAGTTTTACACGTGCTCTTCTGAGAAAGTGACATCAAATAGGATTAAATGTGCAAGGATCATAAAGAGTTTCAGTGTAAAATTAAATAGGGAGGAGGCAGAGAGAAGTTGGAACAGTAGTCTCATTGCAGTCCAAATCTAGAAGGTTGGCTGGAAGCAGAAGTACTCTAGGCTGTCATGCAAAACAGTTTGGCCAAACTATCAGGGAACCTTAAGTCAAATCAGCCAACAATGAAGTCCCTTGTATCCCAGGAACAGGTCTGACTTAGTTATCTCCATTGCAGTCAATCATGACCAGGGAACAGCTCTTGGGAAGTGTGGCCTTGATGGATTTCAAAGTTCAGCACCTGGAGTCTTCAGCCATCTAATTTTCCTGTCCTAATAAGTCTGTGAGGCACACCGTCTGGCTCACTACACTGTCTTAAGGGCATTTCAGTTTTGAACTCAAGAAGCCTCTAATTTCCTACTCTGTATGCTTTAATCCTACCTGGGCTTTTCCAGGAGGAGGACAGGAGAAGAGAGCTGAGAGTTCTATTACTCTGACTGCATATTTTCATTTGAGCCCATTATTCTTAGTCCTGTGTCTCACTCAGCCTTTTCTAGTCTGAACCCTATAGTTGAAAGTTATGGCACTTTAATTTCTCCAGAAAGTAGACTCTCCACCAAAGGAGAATATCCTGGTTACATGGAGTGGTAGAGGGGTTCCAGTGACCAATAGCTCACCTTTCTTACACTCACCTTCTTCCATACCTGATGCTGCCAAGTTCCAAAGCATTGGGCAGATCTGGAGACCCACTCCTTTGCTGCCACTGATATCCTTTCTCTGTAGATACTCTGCTGTTGCTTTCTCAACTTCTTCAAGTCAATTACTACTCCTCCAGCTAGCTTTCCAAAATTTGTTTATCTGTTTAGATTTCCTTCTCTATTCTCATCCACTCCCTTAAATTATCAAGTATAATTTTTCTGCTAATAAATATCATATTCAAATAAAGAAATCCTCAATGCCTATGTCTAACATTTTCTCGACCCTTCACACTGTACCCAAAACAACATTATGACTTTATTTACACACACTGTACCTCAATAAAGTCAATTTTTCAATGCCACCAACCACAACTTTCAAATTTTACCTTGGCTATTTTGGTTTGGTAAATAGGTAGAAGTATTTTAGGAATTTTTTACTTAGAAAAAAAGATGGATTTGTGAGAAAGGAACATGAAAAGTGAATATAACAAATGATCAGTTAGTAGTTAACTGAAAAAAAAATTTCTAACAGCTCTCAGGCCCTAGCCATATACTGCCTCCTTTACCAATTTCACAATCAAAATGTCTTGCTAAAATGAAAACCATTCCAATTAAGTACATTTTTTAAAAGCACAATACTATTTTGATAATATTGAAATAATTTTATACTCAAACACTATAAATTCTAAATTAGATCACATTTGAGATTAACAATATCCCTTGTTGATGTGAAGAATTCTACCATTTAAAAAATGGTCATATACTAATTTTATAAACTTTTTAGATCACTTGTGGTAAATGTATTAAACAGCAGCTTCATATCAGTTGCCTTGTCCTGACTTTCTTGATTACCACTTTCAGCTTTAAAAACTTGATTTCTTATTGTTTCAACCTCTATCATACCACATACTTTATCCCCCAGCTTGTTGTTGGTTCCTTTGAGGCTCAACATAAAGTATTTTTTATGTCTCCTGTTAGTCTCAGTACTGCTCCCACAAGCAGTTCTACTTGGTGTGGCCCAGGTTTCCTGGGACACACCTTATTCTCCTTCCCTTTGTGCCTGCTTCCTATGAGTTGACACACTATGCCCTGAAATTGTACTGTAACTCAGAAAATTAGGATGGTTCATTGTGGCAGTCTCATGGGAACACAAGCAACATATATTATTGTGGAGAGAAAAGAATACATGCTATATTTTGCCAAAACTATACCAGTCATTAATACCCTAGCTCATTAGCAGCAAGATATTTGTGATTATCCATCCATAAAACCAACAACAACACAAAAACCACACGCATACAACAGAAGTCTGTAGCCTAGTTAGAAGCATTGTTCTAACATTAATTTCTTGGTTTTGGTAATGTATTAGTTATTTAAGAGGGTCCTCACTGGGTAAAGGGTTCAAAGAACTCAATGTACTATATCTATATGCCATTTTTATAACATCCCATGAATCTATAATTACTTCACAGTAACAAGGTAAAACACATATGTACTAGGATAACAAAACATACTTGGTTAACAATTTCAAGAGTTTACTGCACATAAAATTCTTTAAAATAGTTGATAAAGATATTCATAAATAGAATCATTTTTGCTATGTATTCAAATTATGACACAGGATTGATTGTGAATGTATTATGGCTTAATCTGATAAAATAAAATTGATAAAATGTAAAAAAAAACAGCAGAAATTCTTAAAAATTATAAAATTATAATATAATAATTTCTGGGTTCATTCTAGATTTTGACTTTAACTTTTCTGACTATAAAATGAAAAATCTAATTATATAATCAATGGTTGCATACTAGAAAACTGCAGCCTATAATAACAAACTAAAGCTAAATTGGTGGTTCTATCAGAAATTAGCCCTCTCATCCCCTAAAAGATCACACACAAAAATTAATTCTTCCACTATCATAGAAAAGTTGTTTTAGACACTGATCACTTCTTAGCATTCTAAGTAGTACCAATTTCACCTATGCTCTTTCTAAATTTGTTTTGGAAAGATCATTCTCTAAAAGTAGACTGAAACAGAGTAAGAATTAGAAATTTAGAATACTATTTACATATCTGAAATAAAATTTATTTAGACTTCAATTTTTGTTGTTATTGTTTTTTGTGGTTCTGAGGATCGAACCCAGGGCCTTGTACATGCTGGGCAAGTTACCACTGAGTTACATCCACAGCCCAGGATTTAAATTTTTAAAAATACTCTATCTCAAGAAGAAAGGAAGCCCTGCTAGTCACCTATTTTTAAAGAAACCAATGTTAATTGCTAAAGAATACACTGGAAAAAAAAAAAAAAAGAAAAGAAAAGAGAAAAAGAAAGAAAAAGATGCAAAAACAAAATGACTCCCCTGAAGGCTTACAGGAAGAAAGCACAAGAATACAATTTAGTTCATAACAGTTTCCACATAGTACTTTTCAATAAAGGCAATTCTGATGGCAAAAGAATGCAGAATTTTGCATGCTTAGATACAGTGCCCCCTTGTGGACAACACTTCTCTGCATACAAAATCTATTCGACTTTTCTTCAGTTTGAATATATATACCTGTCTCCAAATTTATCATCTGGATCTTTGAGGAGAATGCAAACCTAGCGAGGTCTGTGGTAGAATACCTCAGGAAGCAGTCTCAGATTGAATCTGCAGATCTATCAGTCAGGCGGGCAGTGGGAATTTCATTTCCTGTTTATATACCACACTTCTGAGAACTCAAGACCACTTCACTAATCCTTTTCACTATATAGTTGGTACATCACTTTAATATATTTTAACAAAAACTTACTTATGGGTATCAATAGTGCTTTAAGGTCATTTATTTTAATGCCTGGTTATCATGTTCTGAAATGTATACTTATGACTCTTAGAACAATTCTTAGAAGGTTCTGAAGGTAGAAATGCCCAAAATGAGTCCAGTGGGACCAGGCCAGCTAGGTGTGCAGTGAGTGCAGTGAGGTAAAGGGTCCTAGGAAGGGCCAAATTGGGCTAGATGTGCATGAGGCAGCCCAAACAAAAGAAGAATTTGAATCATGACAAAGGAAAGAAACGAGTATCATAGGAAGATAGTATAGGGCATCAGGATGAAGAAGAGATAGAATATGTGAATAAGTGTAGAACATTAAAAGGAACAAAACAGAGAATGGTGAGGAGTATCTTGTTCCTCTAAAGGGCCAAGAGTATGATAAAGACAATGATCTGATGGTTTAAAAGAATTTTCTGAGACTTAAAACCATCTCTTACTTTAAGCTTCTCCTGAAAAGTAGGCAAGGAGAATGGGTCTTCTGGTCGATCCTAGAGAAAACTAAAACATACTTTGGAAGGAAAGTCGAACAATAGCCAAAAATTAACATTTTAAAAAATAATTTCATCAAATACTTAATGTAAGAGAGACCATTTTACCTAGGATTTCAAATTTACCAAAAATTTGATTGTTGAGGAGAATCCTTCTTATATGTGAACTTATATCCTAAACATCTAATTTTTCAGAATATATTTTTCAATGATGATACTAAATGCTAAACCATCTATGAGTCTTTAGTTAACAAATTGAACATACTTAAAATGCTAAAAAACATATTCATAAGAATATATTTAAGAATTCAGATTTCAGCAAATTGGCTTCCCATGAATTGATTTTTCTATAAATTGATCAAGAGTTTTCCAGATAATGTTTGTGGTGAGATAAAATATTTTCCTAAATAATGTTTCTTTGTTTCAACACCTTCTTCCCCTAAAGGCTCCCACAACCAGCTAGTCTTGTGACTTTAGAGGAAGGATTACCTGTACTGAATCCATGTGACTGACAGGGTGTGAGCACTTGTGAGACATTTCCCTGAAGGATCCAACTGTCTGGGTGTGATTTAAGACAAGGAGAGTGCATTGATGGGGAAAATAGTAGCACAGAAAAATAAGGGTCATTAGTTTTATGACTGTAAATCAAAGAACAGAATTTCTACTTTATGATAGAGTTGGCTATAGGAATATGATAGTGCTTTTTGAGAGATTCTGTATAGAAACTCTGGTCATAAGAGACTGTCTTGCACATCTTTTTCTGAGGGACACAGATCCCCTAAGTCTTTTTTTCTCTGTTCTTGGCTACAGAACGTATTGAAATGCCTGCTAAAAAGTACAACTGTCCAGGCCTTACTCCAGACCTACTGATGAGTACCTCTAAGGAAAGTCCCAGAATGTATATTTTAAATAAATGCTCTAGGTGATTCTTTTTTTTTTATTTACTTATTGATTCATTGAACACAAATGGAGTACAGCTATTGTTTCACTGGTTGTACACAAAGTAGCGTCACACCATCTGTGTGTTCATGCATGTACACAGGGCAATGGTATCTGTCACACATTCTGTTATTAATTTTACCCCCCACCCGCCCCCACCCCTCCCTTCCCTCTATGCTAGCTATCTTTCCTCCATTCTTGCGACCTTTCCCCCCCGCATTATGCATCATCATTCATTTATCAGAGAGACCATTCGGCTTTTGGATTTTTGGGATTGGCTGATCTCACTTAGCGTAACAGTTTCCAACATCATCCATTTACCTACAAATGCCATAATTTTATTCTTCTTTATGGCTGAGTAATATTCCATTGTGTATATATACCACAGTTTCTTTATCCATTCATCTACTGAAGGGCATCTACAACTATACTACAGAGCAATAGTGACAAAAACAGCATGGTATTGGTACCAAAATAGACAGGTAGATCAATGGTACAGAATAGAGGACACAGAGACAAACCCAAATAAATACAGGTATCTCATACTTGACAAAGGAGGCAAAAACATGCAATGGAGAAAAGACAGCCTCTTCAACAAATGGTGCTGGGAAAACTGGAAATCCATATGTAGCAAAATGAAACTAAACCCATATCTCTCACCCTGTACAAAACTCAACTCAAAGTGGATCAAGGACCTAGAAATCAGACCAGAGACTCTGCACCTAATAGAAGAGAAAATAGGTCCAAATCTTCATCATGTTGGCCTAGGACCAGATTTCCTTAACATGACTCCCAAAGCGCAAGAAATAAAAGCACGAATCAAGGATTGGGATAGAGTCAAACTAAAAAGCTTCTTCTCAGCAAAGGAAACAATCAGCAATGTGAAGAGAGAGCCTTCAGAGTGGGAGAAAATCTTTGCCACACACACTTTGGACAGAGCACTAATCTCCAGAATCTACCAAGGACTCAAAAATCTTTACACCAAGAACACCAATAACCCGATCAATAAATGGGCCAAGGGAATGAACAGACACTTTACAGAGGAAGATCTACAAGCAATCAACAGATTTATGAAAAAATGTTCAACATCACTTGTTATAAGAGAAATGCAAATCAAAACCACCTTAAGATTTCATCTTACCCCAATTAGAATGTCTTTTATTAAGAACACTCCAGGTGATTCTTATAGTTTACAAATTCAAGACATCTTTATCAGACAACTAAGTACATAATGGTGCCGGATAGTACAGGGAAGTAAGAAATCATCTTTCCTGTTTATGGTACAGCATCATAAACACTGAACTTCTGTGGGCCTGTATAAGCTAATGTAAGAAAGATGGTGTCACTATTATGCGCTAATAGTGATAGTAAAGCACTGAAATATTAATTAAAATATTATTGGGGAACTATCTATAGCTGACTACTGGGAGCTGTAAAGTTCTGATGAGTTCCACTAAATGCTTAGCTTCATATCCTAATTAGAAATGAATGAAGAAGCCTAGAGTGCCAAACAAGAACTTGAAAAACAGTTAGTGTTCATCAGACACAACAAAACCTGTTTAGCCTGAACTTTTAGTTATCTTGAATTCTCAAGAAAGATTCTAGTCTTGAGGTTGAATACCGATAGTTCTGGACACACTTGGAAATTCTTGAAAAGAACACTCTAACATAATGGTAGTGACTAGGTTATTTCTCTAGCAGATGTCAACAGGAACTAGAAAATGTATACCCAGCTAGCCCAAAGGAAGTAAATGTTCTGTGCTTTTTATTAAAAGTGTTAAATCCCTGAAGTCCCTACTTCGTGGGTAGGTACTTAGAACCATAAAACTACTGCAGTTTTGAAAAGGTAGCAGATATTTGTAGCTTACGTAACAGCACAGCTTAAGAAGCAAAAACGGATTGCACATCTTTGGGTTTTACCTTTGTTATTATCTTTTCCAATGGGATTAAGGCTAATTTTATAACAGATTTGTTTTAATGGAATTTTACTTCTCCTTTATCAAGGGAAGTGAGGAGGGGAACTAACAGTACTTACTATTTCAGGCACTACACTATTTTCTTATTAGCACCAATAATCTTCACAACAACCCTGCAAGAAAGCTTAATTAACTCCATTTTACAGATGAGGAAATTAAACCTCAGAGAGATGAAATGATTTCCTCAGTGCCTTGTAGTCTGGATTTGAACCAGGACAAGTCGTATTCCAAAAGCTATGATTCTAGATGAAGTAGGTTATCCTTACTTCATTTTCTTACTCCCTGCTCTTCCATTCCACCACATTTCTCCCCAAATCCTATCCTTTAATTAGTACTTGTTTACTTATAATTTGCCTGAACTATGGGATGTAGTGCTTTATCCTACCCTGAGCCAGAAGTTCTTTGGAGAACATTTTTTCCTGAACAGTCATAAAATTTTCTCCTTCCTTGGCTTCTGTGATACCACTCTCCAATTGTCCCCCTCATCCTTTCTCAATGTTTTCCTTCACAATTATATTCACCAAATTCCCTCTTTAGCCAGTAACTTAAATGTTAATATTTCCCCAAGCTTCTACCCTTAATCCTGTTTTTCAGACTGTTTTTTTTTTCCTGAGCAATCTCTTGTACTTTCACAACTTCAATGAAACCCTTTATTCTCGAGTACTTGCACATATTTTCAGCCTAATTTTCCATCACCCCTCTTATTCATGCCAGACATCTTAGGTGTCTTAAGTTACTTTGACCCAGAGACTTTGTCACTATCTGAAAACTTTAAATGTACCTATCCCATGATTTTAAAAGATCCACTTTTTTTTGTTTTTTTTTTTGTAATTTTTTTTATTTACTTATTGATTCATTGAACACAAATGGAGTACAGCTATTGTTTCACTGGTTGTACACAAAGTAGAGTCACACCATCTGTGCGTTCATGCATGTACACAGGGCAATGGTATCTGTCACACATTCTGTTAAATGTGATATATTCAATTTTAAAGAAAAGTAATTGAAAATTGATAATCCAGTGCAATGGAATATAATATAGAGCCTTAAAATATACATAAGAAACCTAAGTAGTAATTGATTTAATTGCTCTGACTAGAATAGAATAAAAATTGTACAGTAAGGCTAAAATTGTATTTAAAATATAAAAAAATTAAGCGCAATCCTGTTTGATTCCTTTTTTCTTTCAGCTGATTTATTAGATAGTTCTTTTTTAATCAATATATGCATATAAAAATTACCAAACAAATATGAATAGTAAGTACTGTTGACTTTATGATTTTATTTTTGTCTTTAACATTTTCAAAGAATATTAAATAAACACATAATACTTAAAAGTGAAATACCAATCATTTTATATGAACTTGTGCGGCAGATAAAGCTAATTGCACACCCTGTATCTATTCTGTTCCTCTTCCTACTTAGGCAAAACACTACATTTCTAGCCTCTGTCACACATGAGTAGAAAGTAAGGAGAAGCCTGAATTCCTAAGGGCTTTATACAGTCACTGCACCAATAACTGCAAACTTCTAATACTGCCTATTACATAAGGGGGGAAAATAGTAAAAACATGCTTGCTTAAAGCTTTCTCTTATGTACAGCCAAATGCAACCCTTAACTGATACATCATGCTGAAATTAAATGTTAACAAGTACACCACTGAAATATATTTTCAAGATAATATACTCTGTATTTCAGAGGAGAAGAATGAATCAAAAAATAAGACAAAACAGGAAGAAAGTGCTAAACTAATTGAGTAATTTTTCAAAATATTAAAATCAAGTCAAATTAATCTAGTTTGAAAATAACATTTCATATAGCTTTGTCAAATAGCATTTTTAAATATTATGTGTGTGCTGGTGAAAAACTAGTATCCATCCTTTTTGTCACCCATAAGCAAGCCTGCAGTTTGCAGTTACTCAAAATTAGTATTAGAACTAATTGACATTAATTTTATGTCTGTATAAGTTACTCCTAAAGATGGAATGATCCACAACAAAGATAAAGATGAAATTTACAAATGATGTAAATTCATACTCTATCCCACAAAACAAATCATGTATATCTTCTTTTTATCAACTTAAAAGGACATTTTAAAATGTTTTATAAACAAATGTATTGGTCTTTATATTGAAGATTAAGGTGTAATATATCTTTTGTTCTTACATAATAAGAGATCTCTTGACTGGATATTGGATTCTTGGAGACCAGTGCTTTTTGCTGAGTAGTTGGATAGATACTTCCATCATCAACTGTGGGCCACATTCCTAATCCCTGCTGCTCAGATAACCCTTCCTGGATTTCATTGTTTAAGAAAAACTAAATTCTTGTGCAGGGCATCTGCCCAGAGAATAGAGAGAAGCAGTTCCATTTATACTGAACTTAAGTTCTCTTTACGCTTGGTGTGTGTTATTCTATATATCCTCATATAGATACTAAATAAAGATACTATATACCTTTAGTTCTTTACTGAAAAGAAATAATAATTACCTGCTTCTGGAGCTAAACCTCAGAGAAGCACACTTTATTCAAGAACAACACCAAGAAAAATAGTTTCTTTATTAATATAAATGTGTTACAGAGTCTCATTCTCAATGAAATATTCCTTTCATATACCATACTTTATCATGTTACACAAGCACAAGGCTAGTGATAATTTCTTGAGGACTGGGGCTGCCTTATCAAAAAAAGGTTGCCAGAATATTTTATATTCTGTACGGAGTATTTTATGCTTTATATTCAATAGGTATTATTAAAATTCTACCTGTAATTAAGAAAGGGCACTGTGGTGAAAATTGCTCTAGCAGCAATTCCTAAGTGCCACAAGAGGGGGATATAACTCTACTCCAATGTGGAAGGAGAGAAAAAGAAAAAAACTAGTTTTTCCATTAAAATGAAAGAAAGAAAGAAAGAAAGAAAGAAAGAAAGAAAGAAAGAAAGAAAGAGAGAGAGAGAAAATGTTATTTTCTTGAACTTCCAAGACACAGAAATATGAACATTTCTGAGTTGAAGGCAACAGGAAGATATACAAATAGGCTTATTTCTCCTCAGTTCCTTATTGTAAAAAACGCAAGACTTCCCTATAATTTTCACTAATGAATTGCAGTTATTCAAAGAAAAGCATCCATAAATGCTCTCATTCTCAGAGGTCCTGTGAATACTGCTATCAACTTAGTACTGTACCTATAGCTATTAAAAAACTATTTTTTTGTTATATCTGATAAGCAATACAGCAAGATGTAGTAAAATGGATGAAGACTTTTTATAGAGGGAGAGAATTTGGCTCCACACTTATAGACTATGTGAGTCCGATCAAATTCT
The DNA here is from genome assembly GCA_020662805.1 of Glaucomys volans. NCBI lineage: Eukaryota > Metazoa > Chordata > Mammalia > Rodentia > Sciuridae > Glaucomys > Glaucomys volans. Next base: position 503,700 of record JAJEJO010000430.1, read on the forward strand.
TTCATCTGTTAAAGCTTATCATCACATGCATCGAAGGAAATAATGTTAAACTTCATTCACCTCATGGGATTGTTGCAATACTGAGAAAAGGGACATGAAATTAATTTGTATACTATACATGTTCAATTAATGATGATGATGATGATATGTTAAATCCTACAAATTTAGCAGAGTAATCCATCTGCATTTTCAATAGAAGTACCATTGGTTTTTCACAGGATTTTTTTCTGAGTATTTCTGAAATAATAATTTAGCAAGAGTTCTGAGGAAAAGGCTATTTCTAAGCAGGCTCTGGATCCAACAAGTTTATGCATTGGGTTTTCTCTATATTTTAAAGTATAAATTTGAATAATTAAAAGCATTAAATGTGTTTTATAAAACACTTAACAGAAGAGGGAAAAGATGTCACTAAAAGTAACCAGAAGAGAAAGTAAATAGATCAGCCCAGTGAGGTTTCATGATCATTGCAGGGTAACTTTATGAGTTTTCAAATAGATTTGATCTCTCGCTTTCATATATTTGTATATGTATGTATATAGGTACACAAGTATGTACATGTGTATATGTGAGCGCCTGTGTATGTACATGTGTATGTGTCTTGCAGAGGAACTAGAAGGCATGTTTTAGAAATGTAGAAGATATGTTCTTTGTGTTAAACATTAGGCTTCTTCAAATTAGAAGGAATAAACACACTCAGGTTCCCAGTCGGCCTGACTACTGAGATTTCTTTTCTTCCATTTTGTTAACCATACAGCAGAATCTCTGCTCTGCCTTCCAACATGGCCTCATGACTAGATTCTTTGCATGAAAAGGAACAACTCTCCAAACAAAATATTTTCTTTGGAACCTGTCACAATCTACAAATTTTTCTTTAGAATCTGTCTGGGGGAGAATGTACATAATTTTCTACAGTTATTCTTTTTAACCGTCTTTTACTCACCACAGGCATTCGTTCATAGACACGAATAGAAGATAGACTATCTACAATAAAGCAAATATAAACAATTGATATTTTATCAGTTTTAACTCAACTTTAAACACATATATATGATTGCTTTTGTACCTGAAGGATTCCCACGGAATTTTTCTGTTTTCTCTTTAAGAGACGCAATTTGCTTTTCAAGTTGATCATTCAGTTCTAGTTGTGCCTCATAACGGGTTTTCCATTCACTGCCTGAGGTAGGGGGAGATCAAGATTAGCCCACCAACTCTCATTTATTCATTCAAATAACATGAAATGGCTCAATCTTTCCTTGTTACTGTACTTGACTTTATTAGTAACACAGATTAAGTCTCAATTAAGAAACAATGCCAAGTAATATGTTTTCAAGTATTAAAAAGAACAGTTTTGAGTTGAAAACTGACATTGTTTGGTCCATTTGGTGCTGCTACAACAAAATACTGAGACTGGGTCATTGACAACAGAAATTTATTTATTACAGTTGTGGAAGCAAGGAAGTCCAGGATCAAGACATTGGCATTTGGTCTGGTAAGGGGTTTCCTGTTCTGTATCTTCATGTGACAGACAAGCAAGCTAACAAAATGTGGTATGTGGAGCCTCTTTGGTAAGGGCCTTGATCTCACTAAAAAGAGAGGAGCCATTATGGCCATATCACCTCTTAAAGGCCCAGCTTCTCTGTATTATCACATTGGCAAAACCTGAACTTTGGAGGGACACATTCCAACCACAGCACCCCACAAGGGCTTTAATAATTCAATCATGTTTGTGCGGTTCACTAGTTATAATGATTGCAACCATGAAGTTATCTTAATTTGAAAAGACTGCAAAATAAAATATTTTTAATATGAAAAGGAAAAAGACTAATGTGGTACTCTATGAAATGCTAAGGATACAAAATTAAAATAGACACAGTCCTTACTATGATTCAGCAGTAGAAACAGGAGGGAAAAAAATCCAGGTAACTAGAGCATTTGAGAATTTTTTTCAGTTAAGTGAATGCTATGGAGTACTCAGGACATCTGATCTGAAAGGGAATTAAGGATGGGGAGATCTAGATTGAGGGTCAGGAAATGCTTCTTGGGGGAGATGACCACTGATCCAAGCCAGAGAAGGTGAGAAAGGGTACTGAGGCAGTGAGAGCAACAAGAACAAAAAATACACATATCAAAAAAGTAGGTGATATATTTGAATAAAGTTGCCTGCTCTCTGATTTTCAGGTCATTTCAGAATTTAAAAAAGATCCTCAAAGTCAGATTGATGGGTTTGATTCATGTCTCCACCACTAACTCGCCTATTATGTGATTTGGATCAAGTTCTTCTCCTTTTTGTTCCTCAATCTCTCATCTGTAAAATAAAAATATAGTTCCTATTACAGGATATTAGATTAATTAAACATGTGAAATGTTTCCAATACTAAAGAGCATGCAGAAAATGCTATAAAAGTTAGTTTTTCTTATTTTCATCATCATCATCATTATAAAATTTTCATTTCAAAAGTGCTTTCCAAAGAGGCCGCACCACACTGCTACAAGTAATGTATAAGTACCTGACACATTTAAAAAATCTTTACTTCTTTGATAGGCAACAAATCATACATGTTTCAATTTAGATTTCTTTGACTAAAAGGTAATTTGACAACTTTCCATAGCTGTGAAATGTCTGTGTCCTATGCAAATTCTATTAGAAACTTAGTGTTTTCTAATTTAACTGCAGAGGATATGATGCAGTAGAAATACATTGTCCATCATCTTAGCTACTAATACTTTTTCTAGATTGCTGTATGACTTCTCATATAGGCCTTTTTAAAAAAGTCAAAAAGCTACTTTTTCTGAAATCAAACCTAAGTATAATTTCCTCAGTAATTTATTACTCTTACACTAAGAACAGACTTCTTTATAAACAGATAGTCATCTATGCTTTTGGTTCTTTTTTATATTAACTTTATAATCCACCTGGAATTTTTTAGCATTAACTACATAGAGCGAAGATCTAAATGAAAGGATCTAAATGAACATTTCTTTCTCAATATTATACCAATTTATCAAACTGAATTTATTGAATAATTCATCACTTTCATTCAGCTCCCTTAAATTCCAACAAAGCATTACTGGTAATAGGCTCCTTAGCTCCAGTTTTCTACCCAGAAGCCTTTTCCCAAATGGGGCAGGCAGTCTGAACTGGGTGATAGGGAGAGGGGTAGATAGTAATTAGAAAGTGATGCTAAAGGATCGTTATGGACTAAATATTTATGTGCCCCCAAAATTCACGTTAAAGCCCTATCCTCCAATTTGCTTCTATTTGAAGGGAGGGTCTGTGAGGAGGTGATAAAGTTTAAATGAGGTAAAAACACTGGGGCTCTACTTCTATAAGATTAGTGTTCTTATTAAAGATAAACGAGAGAGCTAATTGATTCTGTCTGATTCTGCCATGTGAGGATACAGTGAGAAGTTAGGTGTCTCCAAGATAGAAAGGAACCCTCACCATTAACTAAACTGGGCAACACCTTGATCTACTACTTCCCAGCCACCAGAACTATGAGAAAATAAATTTACATCACTTAAGCCACTCAGTCTGCGATATTTTGTTATAGAGCTTGAATAGACTAATGCATTGATTATTTGGTGCTTTCTCATTTCAGAGTATGGTCTGGGTTTTGTTTGTAATAACCTATTTACTCCAAGTCATAAATGAAAAAACTTTTTTCCTTTTTCCCAAGGAACTGAAAGACTAACTCAAAAGATTGACTTTCTTAAATTAAACAATAACCTGGCCCTGAATTTTATGGCATTAAACAATGGTATTAATAAACTAGACTCTTTTCCTATTCTGTTACAGGCTGGGTTATGTTCTCACCACTTCTTCACATCCAACACACCTGCTCTATCACCTGCGCACCAAATTCATATATTGAGGTCATAACCCCAGATACCTCAGAATGTGATTGTATTTAGAAACAGGGCTTTTGAAAAGGTAATTAAGGCAAAATGAGGTTGTATGAGCCCCTATTCAATGCGAGGGTGTTTTTATAAAAGGAGATTAGGACACAGATACGAAGGGAAGACCATGTGAACACATAGGGAGAAGATGGCCATTTACCAGTCAAGGAGAGAGTGCTTTGAAGAAACCAACCCTACCAATACCTTGATCTGACTTCCAGCCTCAACAAGTATTAGAAAACAAATTTCTGTGGTTTAACCTCCCCATTTGTGGTGCTATGAGAATCTGAGTGGACTAATTTTGCTGTTCTGTTGATTCATTGTAAGCACAAATGATTTATTTTCTAAGAATCCCTTTCCACAGTTCTCTCTGCCTATTTATTCATCCAGTTAGACTAAATTTTTCAAGAGAAAAAAATCTAGGTATTTTAATATTAACATTTATGTTAATATTTAATATGTACATGATACCAGTAAGTTAATTTTGTAAGAATGAACACATACATATGAATAAGGTGAGATTTCTGATTTAACTATTATTCTTCTGTTGTCTCTTCATATAGGTTCTACATAATTCATGTCAAAGAAATGATCAGATATTTTGTGGATTGTGTTGAAATTGTGATTGAGGTCACTTCAACACTCTTATTTTTAGCTTGTTATTGCTGAAACTATGTTTATATTTTTTAAAATAAACATTCCATTACTATATCCAACCATTTTCTAAATCTTTACTAATATACTAGTTTTGATCCTCTGGAAAGTTCTAGATATTAAATTATGAAAACTGAAAATCATAAAATTCTATCTTGTTCTAATAGCTATCATTCATTTCTTTTTCACATTTTATTGCTTGACTAGAACTTTTTAAACAGTATTACATTTGAATGATGACAGTAGGCAACTTCTCCCAACCCCAAGGAATGGAAATACCTCTAATTTTTTATCATTAAGGATTATACCAATAAGAAGTATTCTTTTCCTTGTTTTGAAATATAAAAGACAAATTGAATTTTATTTAAAAAATTAGCATTTACTAAGACAAGTGTTAAAAAATGTTTGCTCTATTAGTATTTTACCCTATGGTCAAAGGTGCTTGGAAACCAGACTTGAGGTCCAAAGTGGAGATGTGGATTAGTGTTGTCTGTATATGATGGTATTTAACCCTATCTGACCAGAAATCACCTAAGCACATATTGAAGAAATGTGAGAAGACTGAGATGGAGCACTGGGGCATTCTGAGTATTTAGGAATCAAGAAGTGAAATGACAAGTGACTAGTAAGTAGGACAACCAAGAGAGTGTGGTGTCCCAGAGGCCAAGTAAACAAAGGGCTTCAAGGACAAGGTTGTGATCAGTTGTGATAATGCTGCTGATGAGGTCAAGTAAGATGAGGACTCAGCTGACACTGGATTTAGCAAACTAGAAATCACAGGTGGGAGGGAAATCATTGGTGACTGGAGGGAAAAACTTCTAATTTGAATGAATTTACAAATAAAATGAAACAAGTATGGATGTACTAGGCAAACCTGGCCTATTTCTATTCCCAGATGTAAACCAATGTTCACTTTTCTAGATGAAAATTTTAAAAATTAAGGTGCAAATTTAAGCTTAAGAGGTAGAAAGAAGTAAAGACTAAGTGGAATTTGACACCAGCATGCCTGTATTGAAAATTTTAGAAATATCACTCATCTCCTCTGTATTTTTGAGAAAGCCATTTAGGATCTGTTTTTCCATCTATAAAATGGGGTAATAATAATTTTTTAAAGGGTAGTTGAAAATTCATTTAAAGCACTACACAAATACTAGCTCTTCTCATTTGAAAAAAAAAAAACAATAAAGGATATAGTTCTTGGCCTTGATTAAGGGACAAATGTTTCTACTATTCATTTTAGGCTTTAGATGGTAGGAAAAAGCTTTCCTACCATCCAAGCTTTCCTGCCATCCTGATCTTTCCTCTTTGTGCCCATATCCTACTTCCTTCCTATAAAAACGGTTGATAATGACTAGTGAGCAATACATGACTACTGGGCATAGGTACTGCTCTCCATACTGTATGTGTGAACATGCCTTCTGCTTTTTCTCTAACTGGGTGGGTGAGGGTATTCCAGATACTCTTGCCAATACAACTACTTGGAAGGGAACTCAGAGTCTGCCCCACAGAACCAGTTATAACTAACATTCACATATGGAGATATAAGATGCTACTTTAACCTTGGACAAAGTTGTATTCTCTAATCAAGCTTTACGGAGTATTGGATACTCACAGAAAGCAGCATTTTATTTCTCACTTGGCTAACAATCCTTCTTGTTCATGACTCCTCAATAGAAGAAAGTACAAATGGATTTAAGAACCAAAACACAAGCCCATGCTTTTAACAAACTCCTTACATAAGTATTTAGTTCAAGTACTGCTTCCTCTGTAAAGGCTATCTTTATGTCCTCACTAAAATTGTGCTAGATTCCCTTTCCTTTAGATCCCACTTCTCTATATGTAAAATGTGTACCACTTCTCATAAACATATTTTAGTTTGTCACTTTCTCCCCCAAAAGTTAGTGAACCTCTTTAAAATAGGGAAAATAAAGGTCTTCCATTCAAAATGTTGATATAAGTCTCAACCACTATTTGTGGAATTAATTGTCTGGCATATGTTATAAATTTAAAGGATATATGGGTATGTGTGTGTATACTATAACGTCCTACACACAAAAATTCTTTCAACAAAAATAGCCAAATCCTAGATAAGGATTTTAAAGTTAAACTGCAGATCCAGTAGTTAAGATACGAAGGGAATGACTTTAGTTGAATAGAATATTTGTGATATTTTGGTATTTCCTAAGGAAATAATATATTAATTTCCCATAACAAAGGTTTTGTGAATTAATATTTCAAACTTGTAAGATAAAAAAATTGTATAGTAATGGTTTGACATTCTGAAGTATCAGTTTTAAAGCCTTTGTTATAAATTATTAATGCCACCAGAAAGCAATAGTGAAATCTTGGTACTATTATTCAATATATATAATTTAATGTACCATAGGTATCTTGGCAAAATGAACAATAATTATACAGGAATAACATATAAATATTTACTTATATACCTTCATTGTCAGTATTGAGTTTGGCTTCCATTTCTGCTATCTTGTGTCTTAAGTCAAACACTGAGAGTTGCACTACATCCCTGTTATTAAAAATATTTTGTTAATTATGATACAATTAAAAATAACATGGGAAGACTAATACATAGTAACCCCCACTACTTTAGGAGCGATTTATTATGAAATATCATTTACTGAAGGCATGGTTGAGATTAAGGAATCAGACAAATGCAGGCTTCTGATTAGTCATTTCCAGAAGGGATTAAATATGCACTAAACCTCAAAGCCTTCAGGTAATCATTGGAAGCCAATTACCCTTAAATATGATCCCAAAGAAGTTGGTTATTGAGTTTCCCAGAACCCTGAAAAATAAGAGTTACAAATTATAGACAAGAATAAATAACTAGAGCAGTAGGTAACAACTGTCAACCTGAAAAAAAAAAAAAAAGAAACACTAATAACACACATACACAGGATTTTTTTTTTTTAAAAAAAAGCATTCCAGAGGTTTGCTATTTAAGCCACTGGTCTGTACCACAATAATTATCATAATACAATATCAGAATCATTTATTCAGTAAATATTTTTGAATGCCTCTTATATTTAAGTCATTTTACTCAAGACAGTACAATGAGCAAGTGAACACAACAATAGCAACAGCAGCAGCTAAATTCCACTTAAATGCTTCAGACTGTATTAACCACTGATAAACATTTTACACATTTCATTCCATTCTGGCAACATTCATAGGAAGTATAACACTTTGTATAACACTCCTAAGAGAAAGCTGATGCTTAACCAAGTTAGTTAACTTATACAAGATCCTATAGTTACTGGGTAATAAGAGCTGAAATTTGAATTTATGCAGAATTCCTCTAAAGTACTTGCTCTGATCCTTTACTGTCTCAGAGAAGGCAGAACCTGATCCTCAGAATGCTTATCATTTGGTTCAAGATTAAAAACTAAACAGGCAATTACTTAGCAGTGTGACTGGAGTTTACAATAGAGGAAAGCACAGGATTCTAGGGGACCCAGAAAAGAATTGAATTCTCATGGGGCCTGTGGGTGGGATAGGATTATTCTTTTTTAAAAAAATAGTATATTCAGTTTTAACATGAAGTACTAGTTTTGTTCTAAAAAGCATTTGAGAGGCTGCTTACTCTAGAGACAGCCCACATTCTCCCTTGAAGATGTAACTACCTTCCTAAAGAAACCTGTCTACGAGAAACTGGAGATCAACATGCTTTCTAATTCAGTAATAGTGCCTTTGTTAGCATTGGCAAGGTCCTGAGTTCGACCCTCAGCACTGCACAAAGAGAAGGAAAAAGAAAGCATAGGGAAGGCCTGAGTTTTACAAAATGTCACCATTTCTTATGTTCTTCTAAAAGGATGAAATACTTAACTAAATAAATTCCTTGGGATTTTAAACTGAAAAACCCTAATTCAGTGGAACATAAAAACCAAACACCTATTATAACATTACATTATATGTACCAAATACACTTTGGGTTTTTTGTTGGTGGTGGTGATGCTTTTTTTTGTTGGTTGATTTTTTTGGTACCAGGGATTAAATCCAGGGGTGCAACTATTTTGAGACCTAAATTGCGCAGGGCCTCGCTAAATTGAGGCTAGCTAGCTTTGAACTTGCGACCCTTCTGCCTGAGCCTTCCCAGATGTTAGGATTAAAGATGTGTGCGCCACCGCGCAGGGGTACTTCATTGGATTTCAACCCACAGAAAGCACAACCTGCCTACTAATAGGCTGAATTAATTAAGAAGGCAAATCAACCGCTGGCACAACACACTGTTTGGGGAAGTCGCCCGATGTGCCGGACGACACGGGCCTTCAGCGACCTTGGTGGCTTCTGTCTTGGGCGGAGCGCCAACTGACCCGAGGGCCACCCCTGGAGAGTCCCGGAGTCGCGCACCAGACCCTCAAGGGGGCGGGAGGCCGCGCGCCGCCGACTCACTTCTGGTAGATTTCTTCCAGCAACTCCAGTTTAAGGCGGTCGGTGCTCACACCGTCGAAGTTGTCGCTTCTTCCCTCCCCCATGGCGGGAGATCGGAGAGCTCCCGCGCCCTTCGCCTCGGCACTGCTCAGAGCATAAGACCTGGAAGGGACACCCCCAAGCGGGAAAAGAAAAAGCGGCGTCAGCCGCCGTCGCCATGGCGAAACGCCTCACAGTCGCCGGCTCCCGCCTGCGACTCTGCGTCACGCGTGACGTCATAGGGCGTCGTCCGCGACGCCCCTTAGTGGGGCACCAGCAGGGGCTGGAATAGGAGAAGGCGGGTTCCGCCTCCCGGGACCTCCCGGGACCTCCTGTGAGCAACCCTCTGGCCAGACTGGAAGGCTGCGGCCCCATTCCTCCCTAACCCGCCCCTTCCTCCGGCGGCCGAGAAGGATGTGCGCGGGCTGCACAGCTGAACGTAAGGGGCTCCATCCAGAACAGCCGCCTCCTCTTCCTTGCCTCCTTTTGACCTTGGTTGCTTTCCTAAACACTGCCTGGCGCCTGATGTTTCTTTACTTCTGCGCCTGATCCAGGGAATGCTGGATCAAAAGTGGCCGCACCTTTCTTTGCTTCAGTGGGATGCGCAACAGCGGCTCTGGTTAAGGATGTCCCAGGAGGGGCAGACCTTGAAAAGGTACTGCCTGAACCCGAGAAGAGTTTTCAATCGCTTGGGTATTCTTGTCTTGAAGTTTAGGCAAAATCTCTGGATTGTCTCCTGCAACTTGAAATTTCATTGTATGTTTAATCACAAATTTTGCATTCTGCTCAGGATACATCTGTTTCAGTTTCTGAGCATTGACTGGAAAGGTACACTGCCTGCTTTGGTTTGAATAGGGTTTATCCCCTTCAAAATTCATGTTAAAATTTAATTCCTATTATGAGATATTAAGAGATGAGACCAGGGAACCTTAACTAAGTGATTAGAGCTATGCCATCATTAGAGGAGCTATCCATTCGTGATTACTAAATTCATTTCATGATGAATGGGTTGGTTAGTGGCTTATCTCCAGAAAGGGTTTGCTAAAAAAGCCAGTTGTCTAGGACTTTCTTATACTCCCTGTCTCTGGCCAGTGATATCCTACAGCTCATTGGGACTTCTTGCTGGAAGGTCTCGACCTTTGAGCAGAACCGTGAGCCAAAACTTCTTTTTAACTTACCCAGGTTGTGTTTATTATGGTTGGATATGGAGTATCCACCGAAAGCTGTGTTGCTGCAGAAATATTCAGAGGTGAAATGATCAGATTGTGAGAACTGTAACCTAATCAGTCCATCTTAGCTTGAATGAACTGACTCGGTAGTAACTATAGACAGGTGGGATTTGGCTGGAAGAGGTGGATCAGTGGGAGCCTGCCCTAGAAAGACTCATCTTCCCAGCAGCCTATCTGCTTCCTGGCTTCCATGAATGCAGCATCCTCTGTGATGTTCTGCTCAACTTGGGCCCAAAGCAATGGACTCTGCCAAGCAGACTAAACCTCTGGGACCACAAGCTAAAGTAAACTGTTTCTCCTCATTCTTTCTTGTTGTGTATTTTGGTCACAACAAGGAAAAACTAACACAATGGTACTGTGTACCTAGCTATGCAAAATGGACTAAGACAAGTAATGGCCTTTACTTTCTAATTTAGTACATTTTCCTGAATCAATTTGAGAGCTTTAAGCATGAGAACATGTTTTCTGGCAGAAGTCAGCACAAGTGGTCTATCTGGTAAAGATTTTCTTCATACTCTTTCTTCTCTAAGAAGAGTGATCCTTAGTAGAAATCAGTAAATGTCATATGCCTATAAATAGAAAATCTTTCAAAGATAAAAGAGCATAAAAGCACAATTGTTTAAGGTGTATTTTAGTTGGTTGCTGTTTACCAACAAATTTCAGAAAACTGACAACATATTCTTGGAAAAATATTAAGACTGATAGCAATAGGGACCTATGGATACTGTACTTACAAAGTACTGTTCATACAAAATAAAAATTAGAATAATTTGCAAGCTAGATGCTAGAGCTAAGGAAAAGTCTTCCATTAGAACATGGGTTTTGAAAAAAGGGAGATTTGAGAACTTTGGAAAATCTCTGTATTGGGGTAAGTTTTAAGCATGAAAACAGTTTGGAATTGAATTGTTTGAAAAACACACAAATATAGTAGCACATTACTGGTCGTGTGTTTAATGTTCAAAGGCACTGCTCGAACTTGTAGGCCAGAGATAACTTGAGGCATTTTGAGGAATAAGTTCAACTAAAAACAATTTTTTTGTGTACAAAGATGCTAAATATACTGTTTTCAGTGAACCTATAGTTTAATGGAAAAGAGAAGTGTAATATGACTTTCTTTTGCAGGCCTGTGTGTGTGTGTGTGTGTGTGTGTGTGTGTGTGTGTGTTTACTGGGGATCCAACCCAGGGCCTTACAGAGCTAGGCAAACACTACTACTGAACTATATCCCCAACCCAAGAAGTATAATATGAATTCATGTTAATCTCCTCTAATACACTTACCAGTCTGTTCTCTATCTTAGTGACTTCCACTCTTCTTCCCCAGCCAGAGTTGTTAATTTTTTTTCTCTCTTTTATACTGATGGGTAGAGATAAGAATGAGCTGGGAATAAATGGAAAACTAGTCATGATGTATGTTCTTTCAAATCTTTCTGATGCACACGTTACCCATACATTTTGTGGCGTCAAAGCCAAGAACTGATATTTTTGTTTGGTTTCCTCTGTAGAACCCCCTTTCTTCTTTGGTCAGGAAGATAAAGAATCTGCTCCTTCCCTACTGCTACTTCCATATCATTACTCTTCCACCTCATTGTAGAATACCTGCCCTTCTAGTCTTCCTGCCTCCTTTGTATAACAAAATATACTCTCCTGGCTTCACCCAGACTTCATAGTCACTGTATTATACTATGACAACAAAAGGGTCTTTCCTTTCTAAATCTTGCCATACTCCTAGCTTACTGGATTTCCAAATGGGTGATCCCATCCTACAATCTCACCCTTCAATTTACAACTCTCATCACTTATATTTCCATTTCTCTACCACAGGCATACTCTCAATCTTGTCATCACTGAGAATGGCTTCCTCAGACATTTGCTCCCAAGTCCTTTTAACTCCCAATTCAATTATTAAGCTACACAAGTTTTTTTTTTCCTTCTTCACTAAAAGTATCATCTAGTCTTTTTAAACATGCAAATTTGAGGACCCTTTCCTGTATCTCAGGGATCTTGCTTTATCAATGGTATACTCTAGCAGTTTGCTCTTGAGCTGGTTTCCAAATCAGTCTCACAAATTTGAACAGAGTGTATTTGGAAGTAGTGGCAGAGAACACTTCCCCCCACTAGTAACTGTTTTCTACAGTGAATAGTTTCCAGGGTGATCAAGCTGTTTTTTTTTTTTTTTAACATGTGACAAATCTTTGATAAGATATAGTTAAGACATTATTTCAGACTTATTTTTCATATAACCTCTTATTTATCTTCCTGGATCTTTTAGATATATTGAGAATAGAAGCGTGTGTTTGGTGTCTTTAGAAAAAAGTTTTCAGAAATCAATAAACTGTTCTCTTCAAAGTATTTCTATTGCTCAAGTAAATACAAAATTGGAAAATCCACTGGAAATGTGTTTGAAAATATCTATTTAGCTTCGTAAGAAAAGATCAGAGAAAGACCTTTGAGCATAGCATTATTTATCAGATTTACTTAAGAAATAGAATATAAAGTGATGTCTGGCTAACAAATCTTATGCTTGGCTGAATATTAAGCAGAACACCATCCTCACTGATTCTAGAAGAGGACTACAAACACTTCTGCTCATTGTATCTTGGCACCAATCAGCAAGGAAAACAACGCAGTCACACACTGGGACAACATGTTACATGGAAACAGAGCAAGATTAGCTTCAATAGTGTGTATGGGTTACTCATGGCTAGTGGGTCCCCAGGCAGCCAAAGCAGGGCAGTTTGCCTATGTGTTCCTCTCTTGTGCTGTAGTGTAACAACCCTGACCCATCCCCCATGAATTATGAAACACTGAAAACTGGGGATGTGCCCGAGAGCCATGGTTGCATGATTAGCCAAATCAAAGCAATACTCACTGAATCTGAAACAGGGAAAGGTATTCCCACACAAGGGTCAGGCGATGGTCTCTTTTTATCTTTTTGGTTCCTTATTTCTTGGTAAGTGTTCCAGACTCAAGGCCTATTCTGATGTGGCTGGGGAAGGGTGTGGGGAATGTCATAAGATTGTGCTTATGAAACTGCCTTTCCCAACACTTACTTAGCTTCCCCTAAAATTCAGGGAAAGCTCACACTATAACAAAAATCTAGAACTGATGAATTATTGTTAGTATCTTGGGAAAATTTCTATCAACTATCAAGCCAATTGTAATTATAATTTAAAAATAACAATATTGTTTAGCAACTAATATTAGAGGAACTCCATAGGACCACTTGTTTTTCTGGATCTGTTAAAGAAGGACCAGAAGATTGACCTATCATTCCAGGTAGGTCCTTCATTTTTTTCTTTTTAAAATATTTTTAGTTGTAGATGGACACACTACCTTCATTTTGTTTGTTATCTTTATGTGGTGCTGAGGATTAAACCCAGTGCCTCACACGTGCTGGACGTGCACTCTCCCACTGAGCCACAACCCCAGCCCGTCCTTCAGTTTTGAGGCGAGTATATGCACCTCTTCTTCCTCCAGAACAATACCATTCTTTTAGATCATGGGCAAGTTATTTAACCTCTCTCTAACCTCAGTTTTCCATTCTATAAAATGAAGGTTCGTAGTCTTTCCAGTGCTGAGAATCATGCATGTTATTTTTTACACTGTATTATATTTGTTGAGTTTCAACAACTTAAGCAAAGATAGGCAAAAGGTCTTGTCTTAGGTCTGTTTGTGCTATTAACAAAATGCTTAAGACTGAGTAATATATAAAGAGCAGGTATTTCTTTCTCACAATTCTGGAGGCTGGAAGCCCAAGATCAAGGTACTGGAAGATCCAGTGTGTAGGAAGAGGCTGTTCTATATTTCTAAGAAGGTAGCCTGTTCTGTGTCCTTACATGGTAAAAGAGTGGAGGGCAAAAGGGACAAATGCTATGTCTGCACTTGATACAAGGCAGAAAGCCAAAAAATTGACTTGCAAGTTCCAGCCCTTTTATAAGCCACTAATCACACCCATGAGGGCAAAGACTTCATGGCTTAATCACCCCCTAAAGGCCCTGCCTATTAATATTGTTGCATTGGAGATTAAGCTTCAACATGAATTTGGGAGAGGACACAAACATTCAAACCATGGTAGGCCTCTAGACAATGAAAACTGGGCTAAGAAGTCGTGATGGATAATTTTTATGGACCATGGAGAGCCCAGACATTTGAATGCTTTGTGAGGGTATGATGTACAAAATAGGTATTTGTCTCTGGGTCCTGGCACAGAGCTCCAGTGCTTTGGAATGTTCCAAGGAGTTTTTTGATTATTCATAATAATCCCTTTTCAACCACACCTGATTTCATGAAAGATGAGTGCTGACTGCCAAAGGAATCAACCCAGAAGTTAGAAGTTTGGATCTTTTACCTCTATATGTCCCTCCAACTCCTATCTCTAAGAGGATGTGAGAGTGCTGAGATTCACTAATTAACAATAGCCAATGACTTAATTATGCCTATAAAATTGGGCCTCTGTAAAACCCCTGAATGGTAGGGTTCAGAGAGCTTTCAGATTGGTTAATGCATTCAAGTATACCTGGAGGGTGGTGTGGCCCAACTCTTTGGGGATAGAAGGTCCATTTTCTTTGCTCTAAAATGGAGGTCAGCACATTTTTTTTCTATAAAGGGTTAGACAGTAAATATTTTAGGCTTGTGGGCTCTATAGTCTCTTGCAACTACTTAATTCCAGGTAGGGTATGAGAGCAGAGCCATAGCCAATATGTAATAAATGGGTTTAACTATGCTCCAACAGAACTCTGAAAACAGGGAGCTGGCTAGATTTGGTCCATTGGGAGTATCTGTGGCCTTTTTGTCTAAGAAACTTTTCAAGCTTTGGCTCCACGATTTGCCATTTCATTTCTTAAACATGAACAAAGCAGAGACTGACTGGAGGCTATTTACCAATTCAATTTTATTTCTATTTTCTCAACTAGTACATTATCTTTGGCCTTATGCAAAAGCTCTACCAATTCTGTGTTCCTAAAAGACAAGCCCAATGAATACATTTAAGGCCAAACAGTTCAGCAAATTTATTCACAAAGTGCTTTCTGTAGCCATTTTCAAATAAAGTCCAATAAACTAGCCACTAGAGATTCAGAAATGATTACAATAGACTATAGCTATGAAAATCAGTACCAATCTTTTAAAATCAGTAAACCAAAATAAAATGCCATTAGGTACTTACCTATTTGTAGCTTAAATTAAGATCAGTGGGTATTCTTATACCAAAGTGGAAAAACTATGTGTCTACACACCCTGGATTGAGCCTAAACATTTTCATATTATTTATCTTGATCACAAATAAGACCTTCCTTTTAATAACTTAATGCCTTTTTAATATAAATTGTAATGGCTAAAGCCAAAAATAAAAATATACTTACCATCAGTAAATTCAATGGCTCATATTTTTTTCAAAAACAGTGGGTTGTTTTTGTTTGTTTTTTTAAACAAAGTGTTAGCCTTTCAGAAAAACAGAATATAGGGCAAAATTATTTCTTAAGAGTATATTTTGTCTGATTAAGCTCATAATAATCACTTCAAATTTTAATGCAATATCAATTATACTGAAAAATTCCCTAGGCTTTTAATAGATCAATACCATTCTCAACCCAAAAGACTTTCAGATGTATTTGTATTCATTTTAAATCAAAAAACCATCTCATTTCAGAATCAATAATAAGCTACCAAATAATTTTTACAGAACCTAATTTTTCATGATCAACTTTTAAAATACTATAATTCTTTTAGTTCAGGATTATAGTTTTTGTTTAGCTTACACACTGAAAATTCTGACATGTGTCTAAAAAAGATTCACAATTAATGCAAAAAGAGTAGGCAGTATGTTAAGTCATTCCTTCACACTATAAATAGAACTAAGGTTACTAAATGCCAAATTTTATGTAAATATATAATTTTCTACTTTCTGAAAGGTAACATATAAAAATAGTTTTACAATAAGTTTAATGGTTATAGCACATGTATTATAAGCTTTATTTTAACGGCAAAAATATTTTGGCTGCATTTTGGGAAAAAATAAATTTACTGAGAATATAACTGCATATTTTTAAAGGCCAGGTGCAAAAATACTGATTATGTCCCTTGTAAGTGGAATATATGTCATAAAATGTATGACAGTCACTTTGTAGGAATGAATGCATTTTTAAAAATACTGATTAATCTGCAGGGAATTCCACATTTGCCTATTTAACAATTTTCTCCATCTTGTAAGGCTTTGGTATAGGTGATTCCCAGCATGTCCATCATTTATCTTTCTTCTTTGCTTCTTTCTTCTCTCCTCCTTCTGTCTGTTCATCCTTCTCTCTTCTCATATTTGCATTCGCTGCTCCTTCTTGAATTTCTCTCTGAGAAGCATCAACGATGTGATAGTCTTCAAGGAGTCTTTGTCCTGTATGTTTTGCAGTGTTCTTCACCACTGATTTAATACCAATGTTGTCAATATTATAGGCAGTTACACCAACATTGATGGCAGAATCCACTGCATGGTGTGTAGCTTCTCCTGCATTATGCCCGTATCTTACAAAATAAATTAAAAATGAGAGAATATACAATGGAATTATAAATATAAAATAAGATCTTCTGAATTAGTATGTGATTACTGTATTATCACTAAAAAGTAAAATCAAACCTTAAAGATCAAATTTAATTAACAACTTAAAATGAAATCACACTGTGACAAAGCAATAGTTTCTCTTGTAGTAAATGTTTGAGGTGCTGGGGTTGTGGCTCAGTGGTAGAGGGCTTGCCTAGCACATGTGAGGCACTGGACTGGATTCTCAGCACCACATTAAAATAAATTAAAAACAAAACCAAAACAAACAAAAAAACAAAAAACAAAAAAACAAAAAACCAAAACCATGTTTGACTTGATCCTCAGCATCATATACAAAATAATTTTTTAAAAAGTTTGAAAATAAAAGATTATTGAATAATAAAATATAAATTATAATAAAGGTTGCTAATTAGTCTTTTCTATTTTTCATACTCCCCTTCTGGAAATATAAGGAAGCAACTGCAGTACAGAGAATCTAGAATCATTATAAATGGTTTCACATTCTGTCTTAAGTATACTTTGGTGAAGCCTTCTGAGTTTGTCTTTAAGCTAAGATTCTATGATATGTTCCTTGGAAGCCCACTCTACTACAGACTCACAGGTCTTGCATTTCCTTGAATCTACCAAACACAGAAAAGTCTTAGGATCTCCCTGCTGGCTAGAATTTACCTCGTTTTCCTGTAGCTACTGCTTCACCTTCTTCAAGTAGGTTCAACTATTATTTTCTCAGTATCTAACTCAGTTCAAATGGCTTTATCCCACATGCCCCACTTCACTGCCAATCAGTTCCTCCTTGAATTATTCTTTGTTCTTCCATAACTTACATTTTCTAAATGCTACAGAACTTATTAACTATTATTTATTTGTCACATTAAAATATAAACCTCATTGGAAAGAGGAATCTTTCCTTTGCTAATGAATCCTAAGCACCTAGAACAATGTCTTGACTATCAATAAATATTTTAAGGACTCAAGAGATTAATCCCTACACTACACACCTCAGTTTCTTGAGCATCAAATGTGTAGCAAAGTACTTGAGAAATTACAAAACATACAAAAGAAGTCATTACTGGTGATAATCTACATGTCTTTGATTTTATATCCAAGAAAATATAATCTGAAGTCCTATACAAGGATATTAAAACATATCTCTCTATTATTTGTTTTACTCTCTACCCCCTGGTGCAGAACCAGGCTTTTGAAGCTTTTCTTGCTTACATGTTTCCCTAAGTTGAGGATTGCTTAAACAATAATCAACAACCAAAGGGCAAAATTTTACACTTTTTCCAGGACACATGAAAGTTGCATAGGTGTTATGGGACCTACATCTGGACGTATTATATCAACACAGGATCTGTCTTTTGAATTAGCAAGACCTGTTACTATTAGCCTGACCTTAAACAGTGGCTGGCATTCCATTGGCTTATTTGTGCTTAGCTTTATTCAAACCCAGTGCTGTGTGAAGTAATCTTATTATGGCACTGAATGATGATTCCATTCTGTCCTCTGCCTAATGTTAATAATTACATTATACTAATTATAAAGACAGAACCTAAGTCTGTGCTAACTCTTGACCAAGGGATTTCTCACCAGGCACAAGAAAGAAAAGCTTTCTATAACTGCTTTCAGTGGTTGATTGTTTTTTCTCTTTTTGTAGTACTGGTGTTTGAACCCAGGGGTGCTTTATCACTAAGTGATATTCCCAACCCCCCTTTTTTGGGGGGTACTAGAGAATCGAACTCAGGGGCACTGGACCACTGAACCACATCTCCAGCTCTATTTTATATTTTATTTAAAGACAGGGTCTCACTGAGTTGCTCAGTGCCTTGCTATTGCTAAGGCTGGCTTTGAACTTTCGATCCTCCTGCCTCAGCCTCCTGAGCCGCTGCGATTACAGGTGTGGGCCACCTCACTCAGTTCGCAGCCCTTTTTATTTATCTATTTGTCTATTTGTCTGTTTATCTATCTATCTATCTATCTATCTATCTATCTATCTATCTATCTATCTATATTTATTGATACTAGGGATTGAACCCAGGGGCACTTAACCACTGAGCCACATCTCCAGCCCTTTTTTATATCTCATTTAGAGACAGAGTCTTGCTAAATTGCTTAGGGCCTCACTAAGTTGCCGAGGCTGGCTCAGCATGATCTCATGATCTGCCTGTCTCAGCCTCCTGAGCCACTGGTATTATAGGGGTGTGCCACTTCACCTGGCTTTATTCTTTTGAAATAAGGTCTCACTAAGTTTCCAAGGCTTGCCTCACACTTGTGATCCTCCTGCCTCAGCCTCCCAAGTGGCTGGGATTACAGGCATGTACCACCATGCCTGGTCAGTCTCTGCTGTTTTGTAACTTCTCAGCATTCTGCAGAATTTGCTAATGGTGCAGAATACAGTGGGGAACTTCTCATAGCCAACCAAGCCCTAGTCATAAAATTCTACTGTCAGGTGGCAATGGCTACGAGTAAACAAGAAAAAGGGTTGTAGGGGTAGTGGCTGTTTCAATACTGATAAAGTAACCATAACTCTTAGTGACACCAGTTTCCCTTACAGCTTACCTCTCTGGGACTGTGTGAGCTATAAGGAAGTGACACCATAACAGGAATTTGGCCACAGTCATGTTTTCATGTCCAGGAAGCCCTCTAGACTAATCAACTTCCACTTCTAGATACCTGGAATGTTCCCTATTCTACTAAAAGTTTGATACCTCTCACTGCACTCATGATATTTCTATGTGTAACACAATTCTAAAAACTACAATGTCCTTAATAAAAGATTAAAACTCAATTTGTTTTGGTATTGTTGATTTTGTTTCTTCATCTTAGTTATCATGACAATTTTTCTTAAGCTAGGAATAACAGTTATGAAACTAGGAATCAGAAAACTAGATTCTAATATCAACTGTGCAGATAACTAGCCATATATAACCTTGGTCCAGTCCCAAACTCTTTGCATCTCAACTTCTTTATCTCATAAAATGATGTATATGTGAAAGCTCTTTGAATATTCTAAAGTAGTACTAATGTTTTAAGGGGCTTTTCATCAGATTCGTTTATTTTTAAATATATGCTCACCTCTATCTAATCTGCTTCCCAAAGACTCAGAACCATTTTCTTAATAAGAATCTATTATTCTCTGCCTAGATAATTAACTGCTCAGTCCATTTTTTCATTCATATTCAAACTACACTGCTAATAACTTATAAGAAGTATATATCTGGCAAGAATATAAATATTTATCTTTTTAATAATAAGAGCTTAAGTTAGATTTTATATACTAATATTACCAAGAACAATACAAAATGAATATGAAATATGTGTTAAATAAATCAATGGTGTTTAGGATATGAATCAGACTTTTCAGAAATTTTCCTAATGTGTTCAGTCATATCAACAAAGCATATTGCCAGCGATTGTAGATTTTACTAATATAGTAACATTTCAATCACAACTATATATTTTCACAAATATATTTTCCATGTAAGTCAATTCATATACCACCTTCAAAATTATTCTCATCTTACTCTGAAATATTTGAAGTAGAAATAGAATTTTTATTAACCTACTCATCAAGGTAGATAACTTAAGGTAGGGTCTTGTAGATGAAGCTAAGGTGTTTAAATTTTTTCTTGAAATTGGTGGGAAAGGATAAAATATTTACCAATGGAATGACATGATCAAATTTACATTTTAGAAAAATCCCTCTAACTCTGATTTCATTCTGAATTGAAGACTACAACTGGAAGCAAAGGAATCAGTTAAGAGATAAGCTGAGGGCTGGATGGGAAATGATGAGGGTCTTTTCTAAGGCAGTAAGGTTTGAGAGCAAGGGATGAATATAAAAATCAACAGGAATGTCTGTAATGGTATGTAATTTGGATGTTTGAGCCTAAAGATTAAGACGTAAGTTAACAGAAAACACAGATGTGAGAGTTGATGTTGTATAGGTCATAATTATGTCCACAGGTGTGGATGAGATTACCCATGATGAATAAAAGAGGATAGAACAAAGAAAAACTTCACAGAGAACCAATATGTAAAAGATAGATGTGGAAGAAAATAATCCTGAGAAATAATCTGATAAGACCAAATGGAAAACTGTGCTAACGGAGAATACTGTTAGATTTGTAGACTGCTAACTCATTGTTCTTAAGAAGCTTTATTAAATACTGAAACAAGGTCAATCAGGAAAAGTAAGCAAGCATGTGATTAGACGTTATCCATGAAGATTCCAGGAAAAAAGCTATATGTAAAAAGTCAGTATCTTCCAAATACACTGAAAACAAAAACTGGAACGCTGGCTAACATCACCACACACAAAAAGCAAAAGCCAAAATGAAGAACTGACTTAATGATGGGTCAAAATCAACAAAATGAAACTAAGCAATATAAACGAAAAATCTAAATTTTAGGTACAAATAGCAACTGTTCAAAGACAAATGTCCTAATTATAAAGGTTTACTTTCAAAAAGTGCCTGGTTTGTTATGCATTAAAAAAATAACAGCTACCAAAAACATACTGACATGTATTCTATATTTATCAAGTGCAAAATATGAACAAGATAAGGGAAGCAAATCCCACTATATTTGATGTGATCAAAATAAATCTGGAATATTAGATTCAATTCTGTATGCCATATTTTGAGAAGACACTGATAAACTTTCAATCTGTCCCTTATACACAGAATTGTTAAAGGAATTGTGATTACATGGGGAAAAAAAAAAAAAACAGGTAGAGGACACAATGACAGTGTTTAAATACTGGCACGGATACCAAATGGAAAAAGAGATTCTGTATATGTAACTCCTGAGCATATGTCATAAAGAACTGGTTTCAGGTAATATGACAATTGCCAATGGAGTTACCCCTTCACTTCATGCAAATTTTAAGGGACATTTTAATTAAATTTCATAATAAACCAAGCAAAAAATACTGTCATATAACAGTAAATTTCTTTCAGGAAAATATTTATTATTAAGCTTATTTTTCAAAAACAAACACTTCAAGATAAAAATAGCTAAGGGAAAATAAAAATAGTCTAATTATATTATAATAATTATATTATTTTCCTTCAAACAATTTAAGGTGGAACTAAAGGAGCTCAATAGTGAAATTCAGAAACTATGTAGAAGAGTGAATTATTTAATAGGTACTATTCTACTGTAATTTAGCACAGCAGATTTAAAGTTACTTATTTTCATTGTCCCTATAGTAGACAAAACTACTATGTAACTGACAAAAATAAATTGAGTCTTAATAGTGCTTATACATATGTTAAGTATGTAGATAACCCTCTGTATAGGCTTAAATCACCAGGAATCAGAAAATGGAGTTTATATATTGTTATTCTCCCAGGAATAATGTATATAATAGTAGATTTAAAAGAAATTACCTGAGAGAGTAACATTTTATCACTATAATAAGAATATAAATTTACTTGGGTTTACTATCCTTAGTTGAAGTAGACTATAACACCACAAATGCTCCTCTGCTTTATAACACTATAATAAACGTAAATAAATACGATTGTAAAAAATACAAATTTATGTAAATAACTGAGAACTAAATTAAATGACAGAACAACTAGATCTTCCATGTTTTCAATTCTATCACAAAGTTATTACTGGCTTAATACTTTAAGTTTCTTCTTCTTCTTCTTCTTTTTTTTTTTTTTGCAGTGCTGGGGATTGAACCCAGGGCCTTGTGCTTGCAAGGCAAGCACTCTACAAACTGAGCTATATCCCCAGCCCCTAAGTTTCTTCTCTTAAAAGACATTTTCTACTTCAAGGCTAGATTATTTCTGTCAGTGAGAAAACTGGATTATTTAGATAAAATCCTTTATTCTCCACTGCTTTTTCCATCCTTTTAATATTCTAAGAGCATTTGAAATTAAATTACTACAATAACTGAATCATCCCTATAGTTACATATAGTTACAGATACAAAACTACTTAACTAAATTCTCACCTTTTTTTTTATCCATGTATGTTTGAAGGAAAAGATAAAAAGAATTCCAGTATACACTATTATAGAAATAAATTAACTTAGAACCACTGTTAAAAATATTCTGTTTATCCTATTACTTTCTAAGACCAGATATATAAAATCTACACCAAAACCCAGTACTTCTTAGTTATATGAATCTCAAACTTGGAAAAACCCAATAAGCACTTTCACTTTCTAATATAACTATCTAATTATGCTAACAAATGATAATCTAAACATAATTGACTTTGGGCCTAAAAGGCACCACTGACTTGATCCTGCTCTTGTTTATAAGAGAAACTTTCTAATTCTGAATGATCAATCAAAATAAACTCAAGGGCATACAAATATTAGTGAATATTTGAAGTCAGTGCCACAAGTAAGAGGTGAACTGGAAGGTGAGTTTTTACATTTCCATCAGAAGAATTTCAGATGTACTCTGTATTTTCTTTTTCAACTCTTTTGGTAAAACTGACACAATGTGTTGTACTAAGTTGCTTTGATTCAAAGCTATGCATGCCCCAAATCAAGTAGATCAATCCCAATTAGGATGGAAATGAAGTTTAGTATTTCCTAAACCAAATGGAGTCTAAAATCATTAGGTAGTGCTACAAAAACTCTAGGTACTAAACTTGCAGATTATCCACCAAAGGCTGTGATGCCCCAGCACTATTCTCTGCACTGCAGAACACAAGTTCTGATGATAGACACTCATTTCTACTCCAGTCCTACAATTTACTAGGGCTGTAATCTCTAACAAGGTATTTGGCTCTATGCTTTGATTTCCTCATCTGTAAAATGAATATACATGTAATGTAAAATATTAAATAACACATGAAAAACACTGAACACAGTGCCTAATGTGTAAATATAAATGCCAAGAAATACCGCCAATGAATAAGTAAATGACCAAGAACAGTGAACACTATTAATGTTTTTTCTTTTGTAACTATGTCATAAAATCGAAACTAATTCAAAGCTAAGAAAATCAAGTCATGTCCTTCATACTAGATTTAGTTTTTAGATCTTGATTCCTCTAGTGCTTACTTATAAAGGCAATATAATTAGAAAGAAAAAGCTAAAAGCAGATCTTGTTTTAAATCGCATCTTTAATACCTCCTGTCATAAACTTTATAGTTGCTGCCACAACATCCATTTAGGTCTGACATAAATTGTTTTGAAACCTGTGGTATCCTACCTCTTTTGGCCTAGTTACAACTTCCCTCCCCTGTGTTGTGGTATAGTCCTCTTGTTCCTCATTTCGCTGACTCAATAATCCAACATACCCCACAGTTGCTGACCATGATAAAATCTAACAGCCACATTGAGTCATATGAATAAATTCTTTTCTCAAACATTTTATTTAAACTAGCCAATCCACAATTTCCACTAGAAAACTAAAGGGATAAAGTCCAGGGATCTTAAAGCTACAGTGTCACAGATTCTCTTTCCCTCCCCTCCCTCTCTTTTACACAAATCTGTCTCCTGACACACTGGTTGAGTAACTGCTGTCTCCAGACTTCCTGACCACTCTTGTGGGAACCCCTCTTCTCTAGTGGATCTGTAACATAATGCTTTTATTATTTTCTCTGTTATGCTGTACTGCCTCCTCTGTGTCTCATCTGGCCAATGCAACTAAACCTAACTGTTCTTCTAGCTAATGGTCTTTTAGTGACTATCTTAGTAGGAATAAGCTGGATACAGGTCTGACAAAGGTGTCTGCCAGCCTAAACAAGGTTCCTGTGAGAACACCACGTGATCAGAGGTTGGACACTTAGGCACTGGGTCATCTGCCAGGATAAAGAAGTAATCCTAAAAGCTGCATTGTAAACACCCACAACTATACATGGAAGCCTTACAGGACAGAACTGGAATTTACAGACTCTCTACAGACATCTCAAAGCCAAACTGGAAGGTAATTTTAACACCACTTACCAGATAAGCATGTACAAATCATTTCTATGTTTGTCCATTTCTTAGTATATGAAATAGAAGACACACCATCTGTCCTTTCCAATATAAATGTACAGTGGTAACTAGAGTCAAGATGTGTCATAAATTGTCTTGGTACAAACAGTAGAACATTAATAAGGGGTATTTATAGTTCAATCAATTCTTTTCTGACAAATATCACCATCAAAAACAAGTAGTTAGTAATACAAAAACATGCAAGTATTTTTTAAAGGAATTAAGCCTATTTTTTGCCCGAATGGTAAACATCTGTAACAGTTAGTAACATAAAGCAAAGTCACAGGAATTCTATTATTATATTAAGAATAATATTATTCTCCCTATTTGGGAAACATAGTGGGAAAAAAAGGGTTTTATCAGATACTTAACAAAAAGAATTTTATAATCATCTGAATCATCATGGATTTTAACAAATTATACAAAAGATCTAGTCAAAATAAAATTCAACTTACTTGTATCTGACAGTTTGTACAGTTTCTGCTGAAACATTGTTAACAATGCATCTAGCTGCACATTCCAATCCCTGCCAGACAGTTGAAAATCCTGCAAATGTATTCAAAAGTAAGTAAATCTAGCTCAGAGCAAACAGAGATTCCTACCTAAAACTGCTGAGGGTTGGGAATGTAGCTCAGTCAGTGTTAGAGCATCTGTCTAGCATGCAAAAGGCCCAGGTTTGATTCCCACCAAACTAACAGTAGCATAACATTCTGGGTCTTTTTATTACCTTGAACACTACTTGCTGCAACAACCATAGCTCCATCCAGGGTAGACTTCCCATCTTTGTCTCTTTTAAGAGATTCTGGAACAAGTTTGCTTCCATGCTTCTTGACGTGTGGAGCCAGTTCTTTCCCAACACAATTTGCTACAGTGCAAACTCCATCAACTAATACGACCATTAAAAAAAAGCGGGGTTAGAAAATTTGTTCTTCCCTTGATTTTACCACTCTTACCTAGCAAAATTCTTAAAACATTTACAATTGCTTTGCTGCATAATGTTACCATTTCTACTTGAGGATGAGAAGAAGCTAGGTTGGCTTTTTAAAACAAAGGCTATCATTTGACTTAAAGATGTGTTTACTATCTATTGGTAACCTTGCCATACATGGCTACACATGTTCTTTTTGGCACTTGTGCTTAAAAGAAAACCATCCATCTTTTCTATATGATTGCTGCAATACAAAGCTGAGTACACCTTTAGTTTTTCAGCAAAGCATACTTATATTTTTTCTCTCCAGCACCAAATATCTCAAGTAATAGTAAGATATTGAAGTTTATAAAAGTAAACAACCCACAATGTGATTCAAAGAATACTATTAATATCCAAATATCAAAAAAGATAATCTCACTAATTTAATGGCAATCCGTTAAGAATTTGACCGTCTTACAACATTAGATTTTAGTGCTGTGATTCTCAATGGACAAAGGAAGAAGTATAAAGCTTGGGAAGGCTAGCACCAGAATCACTAAGTCAGCTTCTCTCAAACAACATAGCCCTTTTTCTTGACCCTCAACTACAGTGCAGTGAGCTGTGGTCCACTAAAGAATGTGTCATATTCCTTACAGGGAAGCTCAAAGAATAGTAAATACATTTCAATCTCCTTTCCAAGACACACATACTCTCCTCAACACATGAAAACTACCAGTTTCTCAAAAGTGAATATGCAAAAAATAATCACCTAGGGATCTTATAAAATGAAGATTCTGAATAAGGAGGGTATGTTGGGTGCCTGAAATTCTGCATTTCAAGGCCTGCAGATAGGCTGATGTTGTTGGCCTACAGGCCTCACTATGAACACCAAGGTGAAATTGCTTCATTCTAATTCCATTTGAGATTAAAACATCTAAATGAATATTTAGATTAACTGTGGATTAAGATATTATTTTTAATTTCACTGAAAAACAAAGTTATCTAGAGTTACTTTACCTAGGAACTGACTGACTTTTGCTGCTCCTCCTGTAGCCTGCTTTGCTATATAAAGTCCCTTGGTGACAGCTGGACTAACTTCCACTGGTTTTTCTTCTGGCTGAATTCGTTCTCGGAGTTTAGAAGCACCTTTCTGGATTGCTTTACCAGTAAATTCAGCACCTTTGACTAAACCCCAACTCACCCAGGAAGCACCTATTTAAAGGAAAATTATTAATTGTATAGCATTAAGGTCATTATATATCTTGAAACCTTTTAATAAGTAACATTGGCAAGAAAAAAATAGAAGTTCAATATTCAGATTTCACAAATACGACGCCATGAACTTTCAAGCCAAATCTGTACCAATAATTTTCTGCCTTGAATACACACCTTATTTCTAACTAAACTTATCTTTCAATACTTAGGTTAGACATTCCTCCATAACAGAATTCTATATTACAGTCTGCTGGTACTACAACCTGTAGTTATCTCTATGTGTTACTTACCACAGTTTACTATTATTAGATACTAATTCTGAGTTTTGGTGCCATTAAGATAGTATTTGACTGGAGGACCCAGATATTCTTGTTCTTTTTGCCTTGGTCCAGGCACCACTTTCTCCCCATGAAGTCCTGAGGGAGAGAGACACAAACAATGCAAACACAAAGGATCTCTTTCAAATAGCACATAAATTCTTGCTTGCTTTAAGCTAAAGGCATCAGCAAAAAGGGTGCTGTTCCTACCTGTATCCTAAAAACTCATATTCCTAGATCTCAGCACCTTTTTTAGATTGCTGAACCTGACTGACAAAAGCAACATAAAATACTACTAAGAAGAGGAAATTTGAAAGATGAAAAGCCTAGATGATTTGCCATTTCTCATTACCATGGTCTCTAACTCTTTACTTTGATCAAAAAGCAGCTACCAGAGGGAAAACAGGATTCCAGAGTCATCTTTGGTGAGGAGAAAAAGTCCTCAGCCACTGGCAACTTCCAAGAAAAAGTAGAGTGGGTGTAAGCAACAGGTTAGAATATTTCACTCTTCTGTAGAGAGCCTAAATTTAAACAATCTCCTTTTTGACTCACCCTGAAACTGTGAACTTTCAAAGCTATCCATAATAAAATACTTAAGGATATTCTGTGAATGTCTATGACCTAATTTTACATGATTACTCCAGCCCATGAGTAAGCATCCAGTGATCATGTGAAAAAAAGTCAAAAAGTAGCAAGTAACAACTGATGAAAAATTTTTGTTTCTCCTCCTATTTCAGTCCCTACCCCATTCTCCATCTCTAATCCTACCCCACAATCATACGCAACAACTAATTCTGAGGAAGGACCAAGTCATAAACCTAAGCAAACAGGCTCCCATAACAAAAAAGCTTGAACATGTCCTTCAAAAAAAGTTTTTAGAGTTAGTAACATAGGTTGAAAAAATGTGAAGAAATAAAAAACTGGTTGAACCTGAAGAGACTGAGAAATCAAAATGATAATGAAACAAAGGAGATTATAACCCTGAAATTAAACTCTGTAAAAAAAGAATAGAGATGCAGTCCACTAATGATTGAGAAAAATAAATGGCAATAAGATAAATGAAAGATCATAGGACTAATAAGGCAAACTACTAGATGAAAATAAGCAATATATTATTAGGCAATATATAACATAGGTAAATATGTTAAAACTGTAGACACTGTAATAGAAGATAAAGAAACAAATATTTACTGATAGCTATCTAGAACTTTTAAATGGTATGTGTAGTACCAGATATAGGTTGATTTAATTTGTATGCACTAGATAATACCAACATATGGCAGACAATGAATGAAGGCTGAACAAATGAAAAGTTGGCAAGGAACTCAGAATAATTTCACTTTAACCCAACCACTGCAGTTCACAATTACTGAACCCTTTTTAAACATGTTATTAAAAATAGAAACCCCAAACCACAGCTTTCTCTCTTGGTTAAAGGGCACCTGAAATCCATGATGATACAGATCTGAATTTTCTAATTGTTCATTATTTTTTATAAGAAATATGAGTTTTAGAACACTGATCTTACTTCAGTTTTTGATATTCTATATTTGGCTAACAGAGGAGAGAAACTGGCAGAAATAAAGGTATAAATTCTCATCATATAACATGTATCTTTTATTATCCTGTTCTATTTGGTCCACTAAAAATCTACAAATGACTTATTTTAGCATTTAGTCACCATGTACCCCATCAAAGTATAAGTTGTTTAAATACAGGATTACTCTTTCATGATGTTTTGTTTATTCTATATCCCCTATATTAGAAAAAGATCTCTGTGTACCTAATAGCCAGAAGACTAAATTGGGCCAATGGAGTACTATAAATAATCTACTGAAGAATAGAAGGGCTTCTTTGTGATTATTCTTTGACAGACAGAATTAACCAAAAAGGAAAATTCCTTGTGAGAGCTCAGAGGCACATGTTAATAAAAACACCTATCTTGGAGAAACTTCATAAATGTGTTATAGCTGGCTCAACATATATTAGAATGCATAAGCAGAAAGTGAACACACTCCCACACTCCATGTCAACTGTTTATAGAATCCTAGAGTCCATCTGTATTTATGGAATTGTGGAGATTAGAGAATTAAGAGGCTATATTAAAATGCCCTTAATGTTATTTTGCTATCTTACAACCTTTAAAGCTTCTCTTCTCTCATTTCTATTGGATCTTTAAAAAGCACAATGCAAATATGGCATCCCAAAGACAGTTTATTTTTCAGAACCGTTTAATGTAAACTGCTTCAATGATGTACTCAAATCAGTGTACTGTCACCAACCTCCAAAATTAGTTTATTGGACTCTACTCCACTAAAAATATATGGCGGCTGCCTTCTTACACCAATATTCAACACAGGTAAATTTTAAATACAGCTATTTAACTTTTTCATTTTTTATATTCATAAAACCTAAGACTGGTGTTGCTGATTTTCATTCATCCTTTGATAGTGAACAGGAACCAACCATAGGCTAGAGTGAAAGAGTTCAGTTTAGATATCTGGTTACTCATTTTTATATAGAGCTTACATGAGTCAGGTAGAAATAGTCTCATGACAGATCAGAAAATCTTTCCTGGAGTAAATCTTAAATATTTTCTATTCCTTTCTTTCTTACTTATACCTTTAGTATTTGGTGGACGAGTTATTATTCATTCTGTCTATTAAAAAGCATATAGAAATATACTGATTAGGCAGTGAAATGATTTTATTTTTTATTTACTTATTGATTCATTGAACACAAATGGAGTACAGCTATTGTTTCAAGGGTTGTACACAAAGTAGAGTCACACCATCTGTGCTTTCATGCATGTACACAGGGCAATGATATCTGTCACACACTCTGTTATTGATTTTACCCCCCACCCGCCCCCACCCCTCCCTTCCCTCTATGCTAGCTATCTTTCCTCCATTCTTGCCATCTTTCCCCCCCACATTATGCATCATCATTCATTTATCAGAGAGACCATTCGGCTTTTGGATTTTTGGGACTGGCCGATCTCACTTAGCATAACAGTTTCCAACATCATCCATTTACCTACAAATGTCATAGTTTTATTCTTCTTTATGGCTGAGTAATATTCCATTGTGTATATATACCACAGTTTCTTTATCCATTCATCTACTGAAGGGCATCTAGGGTGATTCCACAATCTAGCTATTGTGAATTGAGCAGCTATGAACATTGATGTGGCTGCATCACTGAGGCAATCTGATTTTAAGTCCTTTGGGTATAAGCCAAGGAGTGGGATAGCTGGGTCAAATGGTGGATCCATTCCAAGTTTTCTAAGGAATCTCCACACTGCTTTCCAGAGTGGCTGCACCAACTTGCACTCCCACCAGCAATGTAAGAGTGTACCCTTTCCCCACATCCTCGCCAACACCTGTTGTTGCCTGTGTTCTTGATAAAAGACATTCTAATTGGGGTAAGATGAAATCTTAAGGTGGTTTTGATTAGCATTTCTCTTATAACGAGTGATGTTGAACATTTTTTCATAAATCTGCTGATTGCTTGTAGATCTTCCTCTGTAAAGTGTCTGT
The DNA here is from genome assembly GCA_020662805.1 of Glaucomys volans. Taxonomy (NCBI): domain Eukaryota; kingdom Metazoa; phylum Chordata; class Mammalia; order Rodentia; family Sciuridae; genus Glaucomys; species Glaucomys volans. Next base: position 534,397 of record JAJEJO010000430.1, read on the forward strand.
TCATTTCCTTGGCCCATTTATTGATTGGGTTATTGGTG
>JAJEJO010000430.1:539434-590669 GCA_020662805.1 Glaucomys volans
CTGAATTCATTAATGAGTTCCAGAAGTTTTCTGGTGGAATTCTTAGGATCTTCTAGATAGAGAATCATGTCATCAGCAAATAGGGATAGTTTGATCTCTTCTTTTCCTATTCGTATTCCTCTAATTTCTTTGGTCTGTCTAATTGCTCTGGCTAGAGTTTTAAGAACAATGTTGAATAGTAGTGGTGAAAGAGGGCATCCCTGCCTTGTTCCAGTTCTCAGGGGAATGCTTTCAATTTTTCTCCATTTAGAATGATGTTAGCTGTGGGCTTGGCATAAATAGCCTTTACAATGTTAAGGAATGTCCCCACTATCCCTATTTTTTCTAGAGTTTTGAGCATGAATGGGTGCTGTATTTTATCAAATGCTTTCTCTGCGTCTATTGAAATAATCACGTGGTTCTAAACCTGGAAGACATTGACAGGTTCCTAGAGGCATATGAGCCACCCAAACTGAATCTGGAGGACATACACAACTTAAATAGATCAATTTCAAGCAATGAAATAGAGGAAGTCATCAAAAGCCTACCAACAAAGAAAAGTCCGGGACCAGATGGATTCACAGCCGAGTTCTACAAGACCTTCAAAAAAGAGCTCATTCCAATACTCCTCAAAGTATTTCATGAAATAGAGGAGGAGGGAACCCTTCCAAACTCATTCTATGAAGCTAATATCACCCTGATACCAAAACCAGAGAAGGACACATCAAGGAAAGAAAATTTCAGACCCATATCTCTAATGAACATAGATGCAAAAATTCTTAACAAAATTTTAGCGAATCGCATACAAAAACATATTAAAAAGATAGTGCACCATGACCAAGTGGGTTTCATCCCAGGGATGCAAGGTTGGTTCAACATCCGGAAATCAATCAATGTAATTCACCATATCAACAGACTTAAGGTCAAGAACCACATGAAATGATTTTACTGTCAGCAACTATGACAGATATTACTAAGAACTCTAGCCCTGGTCACTTAGGCATACTCTATGTTGCACAGTGTGGGTTTGCCAGGCCTGTATTTCAGGCCAAACTGGGGCTTGCCAGTTCACCCAGCTGCAGGCCCCTGTGCTGTGGCTGCAAAATGGTTCCTTCCTCTGTCCTCCACATGAAGCCAGGAGAGATGGCGCTTCTTTTCCACACAAGAATTGTGCAGAACACCTTTCAGTTTAGTCAGACAGTGTCTTTGATCTCTAAACTCCCATGCCCTGACATACCTCAGGGCATCCTAAAAATGGGGGTTCCTTTAATTCCCTTATCCCTCCACTTTTCTTGTGGAAGGACTGCTCTGGCTGGTGCCTCTGGCTGTGGCAGCAGCGGTGGTGCTGGGGATTTCGTCCTTACTTTATTATATCTACCCTCCTGAGTCCCCAATCTGCTTTGAATGACCAGTATTAAATCCCAGTAAAGTACCCTCCCCCATTTCTCACCCACCCTCCTGAGAAGCTGCCTACCTGCTTTTTGATTTCATGCCACCTGGAAGCAGCCAGGAAAGTGACCTCCTCTACTCCACCATCTTGAAAAACCCCCCTTCTGAGATATTATGATGTTTGCATTACTGTGTGCTATTTTACTTCTTGCTATAATTTGAATGTGGACAGTGTCTCTCAAAGTCCATGTGTTAAAGGCTTGGTTCCAGGAATGGTACTATTAAGAGGTGCTATGGAACTTTAGAAGGTGGGGCTTTATGGGAGAAAGGTCATTTAGGTCATTGGGTGTACCCGCAAAGAGGATGATGGAACCCTAATCTTTTTTTGGCTTCCTGACTCATGAACCTGGCTCATGATGAAACCCCAATCTCTTCATCATTTTCTGCTTCCTTGCTCCACCATGTATTCCTGTGTAAACCCCACAAATTCCCCCCACAAATGCATCTTGTGCTTTTACCATCCAGTCTTGAACTGGAACCAACAGAACTCTAAGATAAATCAACCTTTCTCTTTATACAGACAATTGCCTCAGGTACTTCCTTAAAGTAACGGAAGGCTAACTAATACACTTCCAAAGATTGATGAATATCTTTTCATTATTTCAGAAAGTGTCTTAGACTACTGTGCTGCCATAACAAAATATCACAGATTATTGGCTTATAAACAACAGAAATTTATTTCTCATGGTTCTGGAGGCTGAGAACCCTAAGACCATGGCAACAGATTTAGAGTTTGGTGAGGGCCTGCTTCCTGGTTCATCAAATGGTACCTTTTAGATGTGTCCTTGAATACTGGACGGGGAAAGGCAGCTCCCTGGAGTCTCTTTGGTAAGAGACTAATCTCATTCATGAAGGCTTCTCCCTCATGACTAACCTCTGAAGACCCCCACCTCCAAATACTATCACTTTAGGGGTTTGGATTTCAACATATAAACTGGGGGGCAGGGGGGTGTTTGAGGGGAGAGGACACAAATATTCAGACCACGCCAACAGAGGGAAAGAACAAGGAGAAGGGAAGAAATCTCAAAGGGGAAAGGAATTTTATATTCAGATCTATTTGAGAGTATGTGGATTCCTAAAGCTTTTTACTCAGTATTCCCAAGACTCAAAAAGATAAAAATATGCCAAGAATTTATACTTATATGACAATATGTGGTTCTAATACACTAATTCCTTCTACTTTTAATTATTTCTATAATCGATCATTTAAAAACAAAATAAAAATTATTATCAAAATATTCCCACATAAACAATACCTTCAGTGGATTACAGAGGTTTCAGGCCCATAAGAGGAAATATTCACAGTACCTGATAAAATGTTTTGAGCCACTTTCTCACTCCATTCAGGCAATTCTTTTGCTTTTTCTTCTGAAACTGGCTCACAAGGTACAATGTGACTCAGATTAATTTCTTCACTTGAAGAATCTTTAGTCTAAATAGTAAAAATATTTTAAAATGTGAAAGTTATTTAAGTAATAGAGGGAACAATTATGTTGTAAAATAGTGAGTCAACAAATACTAAATATAACTTGTAAAACTATCTCCAGTTAGCCTAGTTATTAATATGTCTCATAAAATACAATAATGACCCAGTGTTTTGGTGCACATCTATAATTTCAGCTACTCAGGAAGCTGAAGAAAGAGGACTCCAAGTTTAAGACCAGTTTGGGTGACGACAATGAGACCAAGTCTCAAAATAGAATAAAAAAGTCTAGGAATGTAGAGTATTTTCCGAGCATGTGCCATGGCCTGGGCTCAATTCCTAGTACTGGCAAAAACAAGAAAAAACAAACAAACAAAAAAACAAAAACCCCCCACAATACCAGAATTGCTATGATGCTGAAAATTGTTCTGCTCTTATGAATGCTTCCACTGTTAAGAACTAAATACCAACAGAACTCCAATACAACATTTATCAAATAATATTTAAACTAATTTTTTTCTTTCTTTGACTGTGTTCCTTCACACAAACTTCATTCCTAGATATTAATATGCATACATAATACTTAAAGGTATAAGATTTCTGCTAAATGATTCAATTGGTAAGGAAAGATATATCTCAATAAACTGGTTTTGGTAGAGATCAAGTAAAAATCTTAATTTGAAATAAGTAAAAATATATAAACATAGAATGACCTGCTCTCCCATTTAAATGGAAATGGAGCATAGAAATAAATGTGCTTTGCTAATAAAATAGCCAGCTGCTGCACCCAAAATCTCAAAGTCAAATTAACTCACTGTAAGAAATGAGAAACAAGGAACAGTTTAATGCAGAACTCAAAGTGTTATAAAATAACTTGAAAAACTAAAAACCACCAAAAAACAAATTCTACATGGGGGAGAAAGACCATCAGAGAGTAAAAGCTGAAGACAAACTGGGTTAAAAATTTGCAATTTCTATCTTTGAATATGGGCCAATATCCCTAATATATAAAGAACTCCTGAAAACTGAGAAAAGATGAACAAACCAATATTAAAAATGAACAATGTACGTGAACAGCAATATGGAGAAAATAAACCTGAAAGCCCCTTTAAGCACAGATGCTCAACATCATTTTAAATGGAATTAAGACATTCTATTATATTATTTCTCATCTATCAGACTGTCAAAATACCAAAAGACCAATCACCTATCACTCTGCTGACCAGGCTATGAGGAAATAGGTACATTATTCCTTCCTTGTTTATGCAGGGTACGTCCAAAACACCCAGGGGATGCCTGAAACCACAGACAGTACTAACCCCTACAAATACTAAGATTTTTTTCTAACATATATACCTATGGTGAAGTTTGACCTATTAATTAGGCACAGTTTGAAATTAATTAATAATAGAATGAACAATTACCACAATACATTTTGTGACAGCAAAACTAACATAAATTTCTTTTCTGTCATAATTTCACAGATTTGTTCTTACCATAGATCTTAGAAACCTTAGTATTTGATTTTTTTCCCTTTCCTTATTGAGAATTTTTATCTTTTTATTTGAAGTACTTTGAAGCTTTTCTTTGGCACATTCTAATTGCCAGCACCATTGCTCTTGTGTTTATGCAATTATTAGGTAAAATAAGGATTATTTGAACCCAAGCATTGCAGTACTACCAACAGTTCATCAGATAACCAAGATGGCTACCAAGTGACTAATGGAGATGAGCATATATAGTTCAGACACACTTGCTAAAAGGATAATTCATGTCTCTAAAAGCATGGAGTAAGACACTGTAAGATTTCATCAAGTTACTCAGAATGGTGCCTAACATATTACTTTGGAATTTTCCATTAATATTTTCCGACTGGTTGATCACAAGTAATCAAAACCACCAATGTGTGTCATGTGTGTGTGATTGCTGTACCATAAGACTGAATAGTACATTCCTCAGAGAGCATTTTAGCAAAATCTATCAAAATTACAAATGCATTTATTTTGACTCAGTATTCCCACTTCTAAGAATTTATTCAATTACAATTGAATAAATCAACAGATTTAGAAAGTTATTCATTGAAGCCTTATTTGTAATAGCAAAATATTAGAATCATGCAAAGCACTTCTCAGTAAAAGATCCATTAAAAAGAAACTTACATTAACAGAATGAATGTAAGGACTAAGGAAGTTCTCTATTTACTGAAGTGGAACAATGTCTCAAGTTTATTTCCAAATGAAAAAACAAAAACAAAAATTTCCCCACAGAACATTTTATATAGTATGTTATCTCTTGTAAGGAAAAAAAAAAAAAAAGAGGATGTGTGGATTAACCATTTGTACTTGCCTTTGTCACAAGAAATTCAGGAAAGATATATAAGATAAAACTAAAAGTGATTATAGTGGCAGGGAAAGGGTGTGAACAGGGACAAAGATGAAAGTAAAAGCCGTTCACTGTATATAACTTTTAATATTATTCGATTTTTTTCTAACAAAGAAATATTAAAAAATGAAGATCTAATGATATGGAAGAATTTCCAAATATAAATGGCCACAATTTGTGTTAAAATAATGCTTTGTGCATATTTGTTTGACTATACACAAAATACATCTGGAAGGAAAACAATTTAATAACAATGAGAAGAGGGGAGCTAGGTGACTGGTGAACAGGAATGAGAGGCCAACTTTTCACTATATCCTTCTATTTCCGTTGATTTGGTTTACTATGATTAACTTATAAAAAAAATCTTTAAAATACATTTCTTGGAACCATTTTGGACTCCCAAAGTCCTTATAAGGTGGTCTAAGATGTTCAACATTAGCCACAGTGATACTTTCTGAGTACATGTGAACTATTCATATGATACTCACTAATTCCAAAGCAAATTAATCAGCAATGACCATGAACAATACATCAATGAACAATAGTGAATTGCCTGTAATACATAATCACACAATACTGTTTTCTTCATTCATTAACTTATGTTACTACTCCTGCCTAGAATTTCCTTCAATGTGCTATCTGTATGGCCAAGTTTTCTTTATCCTTCAACACTCATCTTGGCCATGATGTCCTCTAGGATGAGGCTCTTTACTGCTTCCCACACCACCCATCACATCTACCATACTTACACCTATTAGTCTAGGCTGAATCTTGTAATGATCATATTAGATAAAAATTATCTCTTTGCTAATCTGTGCTTTCAACGAGATAATTCCTTGAGATAAGAAATTTATACCTTCTTCAATGCATATGCCTAATATTCTAAAACTCAATAATTTACTGAATTCTAATCCAAATATACCATTTAAGGTATATTTAATACTCAGAAACTAAATCATAGAAGAAACTACTAAATATACTTAAGAAATCAAATCTCAGCTTTATTTGCCCATCCATGAAAAAGTAAGGAATTGATAAAAATGGTGCAAAAAAAGAGTAGCATACCCAGCCCTAAGTTCTTGGTGAATACAAAAAAGTGGAGAACCATCTAAAACAAAAAGTAAGCACATCATTAATAATTACTTAAAATCTTTCAAGTATTGGAGAAAAAAATATTCTCAAACACAGAATGCCTTTTAAAATAGTTTAAGGAACAAATATTTGGTAAGAGAAATATTAAAGCTGATTCAAGTTGTTTTTGCTAACGAACACTTTGTAAATCTCCACAAGTGGATATTTTCAGTAAATGGGGGTACTAACATAGAAACCCATGAAACTGGTGAAAGGTACCATTACAAAAGAACACACACACTCCCTTTTACTCCTTCATTTACCTTTTTTCCACGTTTTCCTCTATGACGTGCATCCTTGTTGCCTTGGTCTAATGAAATGCCAGAAGCTTCTTCCTTCAATTGGTCAGAGGGGCGTCTTGCTCTTCCAGGGATTTGGAATTCATTTTCTCCTTCTGCCCTGTCCCAATTGGCCTAGGGAGTAAAGGACTAACATTAGCTCAAAACAGACTTAACTTTTCTTTTTGGTTCTTTTCACTATCACTGATTTTTTTATTTCCCATATTTTTATTGCTACATTCAATCATATATAATGGTGGGATTCACTGTTGCATATTCATACATGCACACACAACATAACAACATAGTTTGGACAGCATCATTTCCCAGTATTTCCCCTTTCTCTCCACTCTTCCCTCCCACTGGTCCCTGTCCTCCACTCTACTGATCTTACTTCAATTTTCATAAGATTTCCCCTCCACCTTTCTTTTCCTTTTTCCTCTCTAGCTTCCACATATAAGAGAAAACAGACAACTCTTGACTTTGAGTTTGCCTTATTTAGCTCAACATAAGGTTCTCAAGAGCCATTTATTTTCCTGCAAATGACAAAATTTCATTCTTTATGGCTGAAAAAAACTCCACTGTGTATATACATTACATTTTCTTTATCTATTCATCCACTGACAGACATCTGGGCTGGTTCCACGGTTTGGCTATTGTGAATTGTGCTGCTGTAAAAATGGCAATGTATGTATCACTATGGTACTTTAATTTTTTAGGATAAATACCAAGAAGTGGTATAGCTGGGTCATAGGGTGGTTCCACTATTGGTCTTTTGAGGAACCTGCATACTTATTTCCAAAGTGGTTATACTAATTTATAATCCCACCAACAGTGTGAAAGTGTTCCATTTTCTCCACATCCACACTCAGCATTATTGTTTGCAATCTTGATGCCTGCCATTCTAATTAGAGATGAAATCTCAAGTGTAGTTTTAATTTGCATTTCCCTATTGCTAAGAAAGTTGAACATATTTTTATATTTATTTATTTATTTATTTATTGGCCATTTATATTTCCTCTGAGAAGTGTCTATTTTGTCCATTTTCCTAGTGACTAATTTTTCTTCATATTAAGTTTTTTGAGTATTTTTTATCTTCTGGACCTTAATCCTCTGTCAGAACAAGAGCTAGCCAAAATTTTCTCCCATTCAGTAGCTTTTCTCTTTACATTCCTGCTTCCTTTCCTGTGGAGAAGCTTTTTAATTTGATGCCATCCCATTTATTAATTTTTTATTATTATTTCCTGAGCTTCATGGATCCTACTGGGAAGGTTGTTGCCTCTGCCTATATGTTGGATTGTGACCCTACATTTTCTTCAAGGAGTTGCATAGTTTCTGGTCTAATTCCTAGGTCTTTGATCCACTTTGACTTTTGTATAGGGTGAGATAAGGATCTAGTCTCACTCTTCTACATATGGATAAACAATTTTACCAGCACCACTTGTTAAAAAGATGTTTTTTCTCCAACTTAGGTCAAAAGAGACTTTTCTTATATGACTTTCCTCCAGATGCTTTACATTATACTCTCACGATACAATTACCTAAACGTCAGTGTTTGACAGTCTATAAACAACTATTTTTCTTTTCCCTAAACTTTTTTTTACCTCATCATCAAACTGCAAACCTCTAAGTTTGTTTACCTATATAATCTAAAATAAATTTCAAAAAACAAAGTATAAAAGATAATGTATTTTAGTATGTTATCTTTAAGTCAGATATGACTACATTTGTACTTAAGAAATCAATAAATTTTAGGAAATATATTCAAGACTAACATGAGTTTAAGGGCAATTAACAAAATTCACATCCACTCTGCATTGTTAAAGGCTGACATTTTGTTTTCTGCATTTAACACTACAGGTATTCTACCAGCATACACCTTGCTGAATGAATGCTTTAAAGTCAAAACAAGTAAAAATTAGGCTACTACTCTTTGTTTACAGTTGATGTTCTGGAACAACATTGCAAAGTAAAAATAGCATACAACCAAAAACTAAAATTAGAGAAAATTACATATACTATAACCTAAAAATCTATTTAATTTCTTTTCAAAAGCCCAGTGATATAGGTACAGCCCAAGTTCCTGCCTTTGCAAACTCCTCCCCATAAATACACCAAGGCTACACATTTCTATATAAGTGATCATGTATTTGCTAACGTAGATTAAGTAACTATTGGTTATTCTAAAGTACCACCTTGATCACCAGGTCATTCTCAGGTGCCTGAGAATAGGTTTTTATACACACACACACACACACACACACACACACACACATATCTTTCTATTTGTATTTGTCCTGTTCACTTCCTATCTCACCATTTAACAAAGAACCAGGTTAAATAATGGATTCCAAATGCCTGCTGACCTCAGGGGAGAACAAAAGATTATACTACCAGGCTGTCAACTGCAATCAATCCCAGATAACTGTCAATATTCATAATAAAAAATCTTTTCCACCTCTTGCCAAACAGTAGGATGAGCAAGAACAATGGAAAACTTCAGATGAATCTATTTCAAGCTTCTGATGGAAGATAAATGCATGGGCAGAAGAAAAAGGTTGAATAAGTAAAGCTCACAGAATGATCATATTTTTAATCACGTTTTCTTTTCTTTTTATTTGACCTTCACTTACCATGAGAACAAAGAAAATTCACTCAACCAATATCTATTTCTTTAAAAAAAAATATGGACACAATACCTTTATTCTGTTTAGTGTTTATACGTGGTGCTGGGGATCAAACCCAGTGCCTCATGCATGCTAGGCAAGCGCTCTACAACTGAGCCACAACCCCAGACCAATAATATATTTCTAAAATGTCGATCATACCTCATATGTCCAACAACTTACCAGTTAAAGTTAAAATCACCTTCATTTCATTTGGTCCCATTAGTCCACTTTTCCAACCAAGCAATAAAAAAGTGAAGAAAACAACAGCTAACATTTACAGAGCATTAACACTTGCTACCACTAATATAAATATTTTAAACTTTACCACAGCCCAATGTAGTATTTCACTTTATTATCTCCATTTTATGATAAGTACACAAAAGCTCAGAGACAGTTAAAAGATATTAAGTGGAAAAATGTGAATTGCACAATCTTATCCACTATTAATAGCAAATTCCCAGCATGGATTTTGAACACAGAAAAAATATATATTCTTAGTCTTCTAACTCTGATCACATCAGATATTGTTATAATTTCTTCTAAAGCAGAAGTGCTTATGTTAAAGTAGATTTTTTACCTTAATGAAATAATAAAAATTACCTGGAGCCGAAGGTCAGACATCTGTCTTAACAGATCCTCAAAGAGTTCTCTATCATCTTCTGGTAACTCGGAGGATAGGACAACTCCCACAAAGCAACCTGCTGCTTGTAACATTGTATCAGGAAACATGTAGGCACCCACAGTACATTTCAGAACTGGTGATCTATCAGGAACCAGAGGATACAACCAGTCACAAACCTGAAAGAATTAGTAAAAAAATCAATAAATGGAAAAGATTTTCACCTAGGTTTTAATAAAATTGTTACACTAGAAAAGAAACATTTTGTTACAGAACCATCAACATCAAGAAATACCTAATGAAAATTAATCATTTGCTAGTCTGATGTTCCTGCAAGAAAATGTTAAATGTGCCACTGCTCCTCTAATAGCAATTTTAAAACTAATGGCCTTAAACAGCCCAATGCTAACCAAGAATGCTTCCAGCTTTCAATGCAATGATCAAAGTGAATTAATTATTTAAATTAGACATCCTTTGTAGAAATAAACTGTTTTCCAGTACTATATGTTATTTACTGATTTAAAACAATCCTATGAAATTGGTATTTAAATAACATGAAAATATAAAAACTATGCACATTAACAGGGTGCCATGTAATACCGCAATACACATACACCCTTCACAATGTTTAAATCATGTTAAACATTTATTTCCTCAAACATTTATCATTCTTTATGCTAAAAACTTTCAAAATCCTTTCTTCTAGCTTTTTGCAATGTATATTATTATCTGTAGTCCCCTTACTATACAATAGCACACCAGAATTTCTTGCTTCTAACTATAATTTAATACCCATTGATCAATCCTTCCCTATCCCTCTCCCAACCCTACCCACACTAGAAGGCCTCTGGTACCTACATTCAACTTCCATGAGATCAACATTTTTAGATTACACATCAGTGAAATCATGGTTCCTGTCTTTCTGTGCCTGACTTATTTCACTTAATGACCTCTTAATTCCATCAATACTGCCACAAATGACAGGGTTTCATTCTTTTTCCAGTGAACAGTATTACATTGTGCATACATACCATACGTTATCAATACATCAACTGATGGGCACTTAATTTTCATTTCAAACCAGTTAGTATTATTGTAATTTTATGCACATTGAAACTGAAGCACAGACAGGTTAACTAATTTGCTGAGGGTCAACAAATAAAAAGTGAAGCTGGATTTGAGTTCATGCAGTCTAGACCAGAAAAGAACTGTCGTAATTACAAACCCAGCACTCATAATGTAAAGCATTTTTCTTTTCTTTTTCTTCTTCTTCTTCTTTTTTTTTTTTTTTTTTGGTACTGGGGATTGAACCCAGAGGCACTCAACCACTGAGCCACATCCCCAGTCCTATTTTGTATTTTATTTAGAGACAGGGTCTCGCTAAGTTGCTGAGGCTGGCTTTGAACTCGCGATCCTCCTGCCTCAGACTGGGATTACAGGCGTGAGCCACCGCACCCAGCTTCTTTTTTTTTTTTTTTTAACCCCAAGAGAACCTGCCATGACAGAGCTAGAAGAGACTGTTACGTTTGTGGACTCAATATGTACTTTTAAATTAAGGCAAAATATCACAAACTGCTCCTGCAATGCCATCTGGGGAGAGCAGTTTGTCAATATACTCCAACTTGAATTCAAATCATAGTTATCTAAATTCAGATGAGACCAAGTTTAAATCAGAATTTCCAAATGCATTCATTTCTAATACATTACATTCTTTCAGTAACCAAAATTTTACTGAGCACAACATCCAGAACACTCTTCCCATGAACAAACTTGGAAAATCAATCTATTAAAACAATGTGTGATGAACATAAAGTCAAAGAGCATGAGAGATTTCATATGAAAAAAGAAAAACTTTTATACACTACCATAATTTCTCACCAACAAAATATAAACACACAGGAACTAGAATACTCAACTGACTCCTAGAAAGTGCCTAATAAGTATTTTAAAATTACTTTTCTTTTCTATTCTTATTCTTTTCCATTCATATCAAAAGTCACCATTTTTATAAAAGCCAAATTTCAGTTAGCTTACAATAAACTACTGTCTTCCAAAGTACAAAAGATAAACATCTGTAATATTGGAAATGACATTAGGTAATTCACACACTCTTAATATCTGAGTAGTTACCTTATTTTAGTATGTACCAAGAAAAAAACATATCCTTTCCTTAATTTCACAGTTGTTACTGTTTTGATGAAATTAACAAGTGAGAATAAAAATAAATGCATTCTACTGCAATGTACAATTAGAACCAAATAAATTTTTTAAAAAAATTTTAAAAAGTAACAGGGATATAATTTTGACAAAAAGATTGTAAAGATTACTGTAAAATTACCAAAGTTTGGGAAAATCTTTATTATATCATGATTTCTTTAAAATTCACTATATCCTTGTCACCTTAATTGAAATGGATATCCCCAATTCTTCCTAAGAAAAAACCCTAAGGGGTTGGGGCCAGGTCTTCGGATATGTTGTTACAGATTGGTGAGCTCATCCTCCATAGGCTAATTTCACTTTCAGAGTAAAAATCTCTTCCAAATTCTGTAGGACCTGACTATAGATTTAACAGGTCTATGAAACATATTAAAACTCAATATGAAAAGAAAATAGTTTTTTGAAGTTTATAATTCCATGTCTGCTGGTACTAAAGTCAAAGTATCTTGCTCTCACTTCTTAAATAGACCAATAATGATATTTATGGCATAGGACATTCTATCTAACATCTAATACTTAATAAATTTGTTATTGTCTGTTTTTTGTTTTGTTTTGGGATAAAATTTTGGGGTAACCAATCATGGTAACTCCTTTTTAGGACATTCTGCTATAAATACCTTTAATGTATGAGCAGCCTATTAAAGAGACACACATTAAATTTTGGGTACAATTTTACTTTTCATTTACAACCAAACAGGAGATATGAAGAAAGTAAACACCAATTAACAATGGATAAATTTTTGCTAGAGTACAAATCATTTTAATGGTTACATTTGTATAACCAAGTAAGGTTTCTGATATTCACTTCAGTTGCTGAGAACCCAAAGGGTTTTTAATTTTTATAATGCAGCACCATTACCAAATTAGCAGAAAATGTTAGATTTATCAGTCTCCTTCCCTGACACGGATCAATAAACATACCCTTTTGAACCTTAAGGCTTTCCTAATAAAACCTACAGGATTCACAGTATTTTTCTAGTCCAGTAATAAATCTTTCAACAATGTCCCAAAGTATCTACTTTGTGAATTTCTAATAAGCCTCCAACTGTCTTAAAGCAACTTTTTTCAGTAACACGTAGAAAAATATTTTACCCTTTAATATATCTTCTATTTAGAGGACCATGCATGAAAAGGCTTTCTAATCTACTTTATAATTATCATTCTTATTTGTAGTCACAAGCTTGGTAGAGCTGTTTCTGTTTCCTTATAAATTGCCCTCATATTAGCATGTAATTTATTTCTTTTCAATAACTGGTACTTTGCTTTCCTCCCTGTGGACAGGTAACTTTCAATACCATCAGTTATAATGCACCAATTTTCTAAGATACTTCAATCCAGATGAGATTTAGTCTCAATGGTGGAAAAACAGTCGAAAGACTTTTGGGGGGAAAATGCTGCCACGTGTAACTGAAAAATTCCAGAAATTAACTCTTCATTATCAAACTTTGGCAACTGATTTCTCCTGAATTAGAAATATTAACTTCTTAATAACTTCTAGTTTCTTTAAACAACTTTCAAGTTAACTCTATGTAAGAGCTGCGTAAGAACTAAGTAGAGTATACATAAGAAAAAATTAATGCTATAACTAAATCACATAATCTGGACTTTGGGTGAAAACACGTCCTTTGCTTAAATAGTGATTTCTCTGATGTGAACTCCTTTGTTATACTCAATGTATAACAAGTTGTCATTTCAAGAGTTCACTTCCCTTATTTCTACATGCCAACTTTTAAAAGCAGATTGTACTGACTGTATTCTTCAGAATACCTCACTAAATCCAAGCAATGCCCTGACACCAACTATTATTTAGTGGCAGTCTTTGCCTTTGGATAAACTACATTCTGGTAAACTCATATGCAGTTTCTACCTCTACATCAGATTTTGGAATGGATTTTTTTTTTTTTTCTGATGAGAGTTGTCCTGTGTAGATGTTTGTCAGCATCATTAGCTTTAACCCACTATGCCAGTAGCAATCACTCCCTAGTTGTGACAACCAAACATGTCTGCAGATATAATCTCATGTTTCCTGGAGGGGCAAAATTGCTCCTAGTTGAAAAACCACCACTCTAGACATTGATTCTAGCTCAGTTCAGAACCTCAGCTGGGTCTAGATAACATTTGTGGATATTTATAGTTATACAGCCACATGAATTACATACATATCTTCTGAAATTAAAGTTACTAGGTTTCTTCTTCAGGTAAAGAATTAAAAACTCAAGGATAAATTCTATGATGTCCCTTAGGTCCTATCATCACAATTTTAGTACCAAAACAAGCCCTCATATCTTAAAAAAAAAAAAAGGAAAGAAAAGAAAATCAAACACAAATGCAGATGTTCAAGGCTCATAAATGTCATGGAATACATTTAAGAAAGTAAAACTTTAAATTATCTTTTCACTTCTCTTACAATCCAAGACACATTATAAATATTGACAAATAAAAATGGTGCAACTGTAGATGTCTACATATATTTGAAATTATGTTTTCCTTTGGCTTACCTGAAGAAACCCAGGAGGACGGTTTAGAACTGTATCAAGAGAATTATCCAAGAATCTCACAATTCGAAGGTACCCAGGGTATGAAGGTGCACTAACCTCCCCAGCAGGATTTACAAAAAAAATCTGTACTCCATTTGGTATCAAAATCAACTCATCTGCATCTAGCCCTAAAGTCTCAAGAGGTGGTGGCTGAGAATGATTCCTATAGAAGTCTTCTCCCACTGATGAAAACTCCCCAGAATCTGTTCCATAGGACACAGTGTAGTGACCCTCTGCAGCCTGAGGAGTATAAGCAGGAGGAGCTTCTGATGGACAGCTTGGAGATGATAAGGACAGAGAAGGTGCAGCTACCAACCCTGCACTTGTGGCTGAAGTGTTTCCATCTACTTCAGCATGCTGAGGAGATAAATTAAAGGACTGAGGCTCTGGTAACTTTTCACACATGTCTTTAGGTGGAAATTCTGGATATAACTTGGGCACCTCCTGAAGGTCATTCCGTAGAGAAGTAGCAAGGCCCTTCTCTAGAATTTCTAACCTGGTGCGTACATTCTGTAGTGTTTCTTTCATTTTCTGTTGCATCTGTCTAGCAGATTCCCACCCAGGGCCTGTGTGTTCAGGTTCTGTTGATACAATGCTGATTCCTCTGAGTAGGTGTCCTATTCCTTGCTTATAGTAGTTCTTTGCTTCTTCCTTCTGACCTAATTCATCTGTATTCAGTCCTTTATTAACAAATAAAAAGGCTTTCTTATATGCTTCCTTGATGATCTTAATTTCAGCAGGTTCTCCATCTTGTGGCTCTTGTTCCATAACTGCAAAATAAAAAACATCCATAATTATCTGGCTTAGCTATTTGTTTACTTCTCTAGTATCCACATTACCTCCTGAATATATTTCAAGAGGATAGTTTTGTCTCTATCTTGTTCATTATTGTGTCCTCTAAGCTTACTCTTAGTTCTGACACAAGAAAGCACTCCATATGCAGCTGATGAATGGATAAAGGCTACTGGGCCTAAATAGCTTGTTCATTAAAAAACAGAATAGAATACATCTATTAAATAATTTTTGTTCTTGTTTTTTTTATAATAAATGAAATAGTTCCCTACCATATGTCAAAATTTAGGTATGGAACAAAAGAATCTCATTCTGAAATTCATTATTAATATAAATCCAGATTATATCTAGCTAATAAAAAATGAGTCATGAAAAGGTGTTCGACACACTATTTCTCAGGAAAATAAAACTAAAATCCACAGTGCTTAATAGATGGCAAAAATTTTAAAACAGAAAAAAAAAATCAAGTGAAACTCATACTTTGCTGGTGGAAGCTGAAAAATAGCACAGCCATATTGGAAAATTGGCGATTTTTATTAAAGTTGAACATTCAATCACTCTGTGACCCAGCAACTTCATTTACAGGTGTGTAACCAAGAGAAATGAATATATCCTCTTGGTTACACACCTGTGCATATGTGCATATGTACATACAAACATACACATACACAAAAAAATTGTATAGCAGTTCTCCCTAATCTGCAGATTCCTGTTCCATGACAGTTACAAATGGTTAACTACAATCAGATAATATCAAATGTAAAACTCCAGAAAAAATTCCTAAGTTTTAAATTGTGCCCTGTTCTAAGTAATGTTATGAAATCTCACTCCACCCCACCAAGAATGTGAATAATCCCTTGGCCAAAATACCCATGCTACTTGCCCATCATTTAGTAGCCATCTTGGTTATCAGATCAACTGCCTCAGTACTGCAGTGCCTGTACTCAAGTAACCCTTATCTTACTTAATAATGGCCCAACGCACAAAAGCAGGGGTGCTGGTAACTTGGATGTACCAAAAGAAACTGTAAAAGTGCTTTCTGTAAGTGAAAAAGTTAAAGTTCCCACTTAATAAACAAAAATAATCTAATGCTGAGGTTGCTAAGATCTATGGTAATAACGAATCTTTTATCCATGCAATTATAAAGAAGGAAAATTCATGCCAGTTTTGCAGTCATATCTCTAAATTCAAAATTACAGCCACAGTGTGCAAAAAGAGCTGAATTAAGACAGAAAAATCACTAAATTTATGGGTGAAAGACATGAACACAATGTGTCCTGACTGATGGCAGTGTGTTGCAATAGAAAGCATTGAGTCTATAGGAAGACTTAGTAAGTCGTGCTACAGCAAGGGGATCCTCTGAAACAAATATCACTAAATCACTTAATGAAAATAAGGAGAAGTTACACAGATTCATCAATAGCTTTGGACCAAAATGTGTTAAAAATTACTGGAAAAGCTCTATCTGCTGACGAGAAACTGCTGCCAGAGAGTTGAAAAAGTCAATTAAGGAAAATGGATACCATCCAACACACACTTCAACTGCAATGAACCACTCTCTTCTTGAAGATGTCCTACAAGTGCAAAGGAAGCAAAATGGCATAAAATTCGGAAGGACAAATAGTAACTTCTAATTATATGTTCTTCTAAACAGTCTCAGCAAAAGGCCACTTTGACTACCAAGGACCCTAAAACATGGACATCATCTGAACCAGACAACCAACATTTAAATGGTCGTGACTTAATGGTCCAGGATCACCCAAAGCAGAGGATCCACCTTAAGTCTAACATATATCAGAAGTACAACAGTAGCCTAACACCACATCAAAATGCCTATGTCATTCAACTCATCATGCGATGTATCATCTCACATCATCACAAGAAGGGTGAATAAACTGCACTGCATTTTGAGAGAGACCACATTCATATAACTTTTACTAAGGTATATTGTAATTCTGCTATTCTATTATTAGATTGTTAATTTCTTATTATGCCTAATTTATGCTAAATTTACCATAGGCATATATGTATAGGAAAAATGGTATATATAAAAATAGTATATAGTATATAAAAAGCATATTATCCATGACAAGAGGCATCCACATAGCATCTTAGAAAATATCTTCCCTAAGTGTGTGTGTACGTACATGCAGACAGTCAAGGATCACAAAATGTGAAGAGAACATCTAATATTAAAGATAAAAAATAAAAGTGATACATTTGGTTGAAATGGACAATATGCAGTATCAACATGAAGAAATACTGCATCCATAAAATAAAAATAAGATGCACATGCACCCCCCCAAAAAAAGGAGTGTTCAGAAATTAAATAAACATATAGATAGAAAGAAAAATTCAGTAGAGGGATAAAAAGATAAGATTATAGGCTGGGAGTGGTGGCACATGCTTGTAATTCAAGCTATTCTGGAGGCTGAAGAAGATCATGAGTTCGAGGCCAGCCTGGATAATTTAGTGAGACCCTGTCTCAAAAAATAAAAAGGGCTGGGATGTAGCTCAGTGGTAGAGTGCCTCAAAATTCTATACCCAGTCCTAAACAAACAAAAAAGGATAAGATTACAAAAATCATGAAAAACTGTCCAGGAAGCAGAGCAAAGGGATTAAAAAAAGAAAGAATAAATAAGAAAATCCAGAGAGTTCAATATAGGAAAACTAAAACTTTCAGAAATAAGGAACAGACAAAATATAAGGAATGCAAGCATAGAAGGAAAAATTTACACAATTTGCCATAACTGGAAAACATTAATTTCTAGATTTAAAAAGAGCAATAAAGAATGAATAAAAGACTCATACCAAAGAACATACAATGAACTTTAGAAAACTGGGCTCAAAGCGACCATTTTAAAGGGCTTAAAAAAATGAAAAATAAGAGTATTAAGGAACTTCTTCAAGGCAACAAGTAAAATTTAAAATAAAATGGTACAACTTATTCACAATTCTTTGGAAAAAGACTTCCAAACTTAGCCAAAAGACTGCTCAGGTACTTCATCCTGTTTCCCGAATTCTGTTTGGAAAAAAGAATTCCATGGCTGATGCTGGAATTCCTGAATGCAACCTGTCCAGATTAGAGTAGAAATAAGAACTCCAGAAAAGATTTCAAGAAATTAAAATTGACAGAGTACTTGATATACTTCTAATTTCTGAGAAGAGAGCAATAGAACTGTAAGAGGATTCTAAGTTTAATTTGTGACAAATACATGAAAAATTAAGGAAATAAAAATCAAGACAATTATTAACTCCACAGAAAACAAGATGACTAAAATAGAACAAGAAGTAACCACAGTACAGTACATTTCAGTTTTCATTAGTGTCATAATAATTCAAATATGATAATAATTCAAGATAATGATTCATAAAAATGTGAATCTTGATGTTAGCAAAATTATGGAACCACCATTTTGAAAAGATGGGAATAGGGATGGATAGAAACTTCATATGTTCGTGGTACACAATGATGGCTTTAAAACTTAGGGAGGCCCTATCTCTAAATAAAAAATATTTAAAAGACTGGGGATGTGGCTCAGTGTTTGAGTGCTCCTGAGTTCAATCCCCAGTATATCCCCCACTCCCGCAAAAAAAAAAAAAAATCTGTCAGCCCCCTTTCCCTGGAATAACACCTGTTGCTATGTCATCAAAATGTCTTCCTATTACACAGTTTCTAATCCTCTTCCTCCCTCAGAAACCATGGGACAAACATTCTACAGTTTACCTCCCATAGAGTACAAGGAAGCCCAGAGTAAGAGAATATCAAGAAAGCAGAGGCCTATCATATTCCTAAGCAAAACTAAATGGGTATTGAGTATCTTGAAAAGATACAAAATGATTTCACATACTTTAATTTTCAGAATTGGAAAAAGCCTTTGAAATGTCAATCTAAGGTATAAAATAAAGAGTATTGACACCAGTATAATAGTCATATGACAAATCAAAACCTATTTCCAATACTAATGATGAATTTGTTCTTTAAACATTCTAATAAAAGAAGTAAAAGACATTTAATTTCACATATATGTATATGCTTTAAGAAGTCCTCACTGGCAAAGGTAAAATTCTGAATCAAAATACTTGGCAATTTAATTCAATCCCATAAATAGTGAAGGTAGTAAACAATTATGTTTAACAAGCAAAACTGCAGAAGTAGTCTTTCAATAATATAGCATTTATCTCCCTAGAGTTAGCAGAAGTTAGTCTAGTGTCTGCCTCTCTGCCAGCCAATCTGGCCCTTTATGAAAAGAAACAGGGTTTTTCTTTAAAATTTACTTTTTATTTTTTAAATCATATATTGACAAATCAGTTGTATGTATTTATGGGGTACAAAGTGATGCTGTATTTGGGGTTTTAATATAATATGGAATGATTAAATCTAATTCATCCATCATCTCAAATGTGCTATTTTTTGAAATGAAAGTATATGAGGTTTTATCTGTACTGAAATGTACAATACTCAATTAGCTATATTTACCATGCTGTGCAATAGATCTTAAATAAAAATCACTTATTCCTCCTACTGATGTGGGGGTGGGGTGGAGGAATGAAAATCAGAGTGGGCTTTTGGAAATATCTGTATGCAATTTCCTCTTTAACATTCCTCATTCTGACTTGGTAGGGAAATTGTTTCCTAAAACGCCACAGATGAAAAGCACACCACATACCACACAATATAAAGGCTTCGTGTTTCAAACGGGTCACATAAAACCACCAAATTAAGTGAATAGAAAAGGGAGGGAATGAGAAAACTGGGAATATCTTTTCTTCGAGGGGGGGAGATATTCTTATTACCGTTACTTTTCTTTTGTCAAGTTCCAAAAATGTTAAATTCTTAAATATCTGAAGCAATAGCAATCACGGACGCCAATTCATTAAGTTATAATATAACAAATCAGCAAACCTCGAGGATCCTCCAAAGACTACTAGCGCAATCCACCCGAGCGGGAAAGGGGCCAACCCTACAGTAACGCAATAATGCCTTGTCATTACAGTGCGCATTCCAGGAGAAACTTTCCCGACTCAGAATTAGGTCGTGATCCTCTGCGGTGCCCAATCCCTGGCAAACACCGACGAAAGTATTGGAAAGAGTAAAACCCCAGGTTAGCCATTCCCAGCGTAACTGCTGTTGGTTGTGGAGTTTTGGCAAAAGAAACGCTTCCGACCCTTGGGAAGCTGTAAACACTGAGGGAGGGGAAGTCACCGTGAGGAGCGGAGGTGGGGCAGCACAAACGGCCAAGAGACACTCCCGGACCACCGCGATCTGGGAGTGGCGGGGCGGGAGGGCGCTCTCCATCCCAGCAGTAAGAGGGGCTGGAAGGGAGGCCGAAGGTTCCTGAAACAGCGGGTGGGGATTCACTCAGAACTTCTGAAACTGCTCTCCCCAGAAATGGCTCCCTTCAACAAAAGTTGGTCCAGACCTGGACACCGGGCCCGGCCTCCTAGGCCCTCCCCGCGACCCTCCTACACCTGCCCGCCAGGCCGAGCCCACCCGACCCCGGGCGCCAGGCCGCCCGCCGGGCAGTGCGGGGTCCGCGCAGGGGCGACTCGCTCGCCGCCGCCCCACCTGTGCCTTCCAGACCTCGAGCGCTAGGGTGCGGCCCGAAGAGCTCCCCAGCTTGGCCGCCGTAGCCCGGGACCCGCTCCGCACGCCGCGGTCCAGAGGTTGCTAGTGCCCGCGCGCGTCGGTGGCTCACAAAGCGTTCCAGGCCGCGCGCGCCACGTCACGCGCCGCCGTCTCGTCTCCACGTGACGCCCACGCGAGCATGTTTCCCACGGACTCGTCACCAGCCCGCCCGGAGTAGGTTCTGCGCTCTCTGACCTTCTAAATGGCGTATGGGAGGACGTCACTCAGCTTTGAACCCAGGAACCACCGTAACACCTTAGCGGGAGGAAGGGAGTGAGGATAGGAAGCCCGGGAAAACCTTGTGAGTCGACCACTCGACACGACCCCCTGACCAGGGTCTCCGCGGCCACGTCGACCGCCCCTGCGCCTGCGCAGTATCTACTACCCCCGTGAAAGTTGATTCCTCTAGAGACGCTGGGAAAGAGCCGTGGGTGGTGACGACTTGTGGCCGCTGGAGGGAGCCCGAGGCGCTGTGCACCTGGGAACAAAGGCTGATCAGCAAGCAACTCCTGAGCCCAGCCTTTGTAACTACAGTACCCAGAAGACGGTTTGCCTAATAGGGTGTGTGTGTGTCCTAAAACATTTGTATCAATATCATAGAAAAATTTCCGATGATAAGTCAATACCACTGGGGTTATAGAGTGCTAAAAGGGAAAAATCAAAATAAACATGCTTTACTTCAAAAGTTCTTTAAAGTTAGTAAAAAGCTATAGATGGCAGATTAATATTTTTGAATAAGCTTGACTTTAAAAAGTCTATTTGTAGTTCCCTAAATGTTTAAATCTAGTTAAGTGACTTGTTTTAAGGAAGGCAGTGGCTTGTTCCAGATGAGTTATTGCTTCCCTCAATCAAAATTAAATTACTGATGGGGCTGTTGCATGATGTGGGGGGAGGATCTGTTACATTTAAAGTTGGGGATCATTTGGTATTTCCCTCAAATCTCAGAAAGGTAACATCTGTCTTAAATGAGCAAACTCTTTTGGGGTGGTATACATCAACGCAGAGATTTGAAATTATTTGCTTTAATAACCAAACCCTAAAGGAACTCTGAAACAAACTAGTTCTATACCACCTGCCACAATTTTAGATTGACCATCAAAATGTTTAATCACACTTAAATAGTTGAAAAGGATGACATTTTAAAATAAAATTCACATAACTTTTAAATGTAGTTAATGGGATCTAAATGTCAATTTAAAATTCACATCAAGTTTTAACATAATGTGCACATGATTTTCTTTATTAGGAGAAAATTTTACTTCATTCCTTGTGAAATTTTATCTCAATGTAATATTTCTTTATTCCTGGAAATCTTTAAGTGATCACCTGTTATATTTCTCTGCATAAGAAATAAGTCCAATTATAATTTTAAAAATTTCCTTTGACCATAAAGATTAGTGCTTAAAATGAAAATTTCTATACATGAGGTTACTATATGTGGAAAACCCAAAAGAATGTACTACAAAGATACTAGAACTAATAAATGGGTTAGTTCATCGAGGTTGCAAGATAAATATACATAAATCAATAATATTTGTATGCACAGGCCATGAACATTTGAAAATGAAATTAAGTATTCCATTCACAAGCTGGGCAGGGTGGCCCACCCTGCAATCCCAGTGGCTTGGGAAGCTGAGGCAGGAAGATCACAAATTCAAAGTCAACCTTAGCAACTTAGTGAGACTCAAATTTATAAGGGCTAGGGATGTGGCTTAGTAATTATGCGCCCCTGGGTTCAACCCCTGAATCCCTGGTACCAAAAAATAAAAATAAAAATAAAAATAAAGAATTCCACTCACAATACGTCAGAAAGAATAAAATACATTGAAATAGTTTTAGCAAAATAGTGAAAGATCTGTACTCTGCATCCTATACAATATAGTTGAAAGAATTTAAATGAAAAGATACTCCTTGCTCATGAATTGAAAGATTTAATATTGAGATAGTAATACTCCTCAAGTAGATATACAGATTCAATATAATCCCTGTAAAAATCCTAGAAAACTTGGGCAGAAATTGGTCAGCTAATCCTAAAATTCATAAATCATGGGAAATGCAAGTGACCTAGAATAGCCAAAACAATCTTGAAAAAGAAAAGCAAATTGGAGGACTTACACTTTCCAGTTTCAAAATTGACTATAAAACTGCAGTAATAAAGTCAGTGTGGTGCTAGTATACATAAAGACACATGGAATATAATTGATCAATATAATTGAATTAATAGCCCCAAAATATGTCCTTGCATTTATTGCCAACTAAGTTTTAAGAAAGGTGACAAGAAAATCCAATGGAGAAAATCTTTTAAACAAATAGGACAATCAGATAATTAAGGAAATCAGATATTTAAGCCAACAGGTGAATTTGCACGCCTATCTCATGTCATACATAAAAACAGATCATAGACCTAAATGTAAGAACAAACTATAAAACTCTTATGAGAAAATATAACTTCCCAGCTTATGAAATAAACTTCATGAACATGTTAGGCAATGACTTCTTAGATATGACCTTTCCAAAGCCTAAGTAATAAAAGAAAAAAAGGTAAATTGGACTTCATCAGATTATACTTTTGCTCTTGAAAAAGATACTATTAGGAAATGGAAAACCCACAGTTTATGAGAATATACTTTCAAATCACTATATTTGACTTGTATATATCAACAACATTTACAACTCAATAATTAAAAAAGTAACAATTGAAAATGAAGAAAGTATTTGGATATTTCTTCAAAGAAGAGATATAACTGACCGACAAGCATATGAGAAGATGGCATCATTAGTCTGTAGGGAAAAGCAAATTAAAACCACTGAGATAATTTTTTGCCCATTAGAATGACTATAATAATAATAAAAGTAACAGGTTTGGAAAGAATGTGAACACTGAACCCTCTTCCATTGCTGGTAGGAATGTAAAATGATACAGTCATTTTTTGGGAGAACAATTTGACTTTTTCTTTAAAAAACATGTTGTGTCTAGAACTACCATATAACCTAGCAATTCCATTCTTTGGTGAAATTTTGAGAGCAAGTCTTCAGTTTTCCTGATTCAAAGAATTGAGTGATACTGTTATAAAACTTTTTCTACTCCTACTTACTTTATTTAGGTAGACCGAATTTTTTAGCTTCCATTGTTAAAATTTAAAATTTGAATGGAATTGATGCTGACCCCTGATCATTCTCAAAATACAATATGCATAATATAAACAATAATACAAATATTTGTACACAAATGTTCACAGCAACATTATTTAATGTAGACCAAAGGTGAAAATAGCCCATATATTCATCAACTGATGGCTTTTTTAAATACAGTATATCCATTCAATAGAATATTGTTCAGCCTCAAAAATGAATAAAGTATTGATGTATAACAAACATAGATGAACCTTAAAATTATTGGGCTCAGTGAAAGAAATCAGACATGAAAGAATATAAATTGTATGAGTCTTTTTGTCTGATTTTTTAAGAAAGGCAAATTTAAAGAGATATAAAGTAGTTGAGTAGTTGCTAAGGGTTAGGGGTAGTAATGGTAAGTGACTATAAATGGGCCGAAGGTTTTTAGGATAGAAATGTTAGGTTGAAATGATGGATATCTACCTCAGTAAATATAATAAAATTTGGAATAGAAGACTCAAAATGAGTGAAATTCATAATATGTGAATTATAACTAAAGCAATTTTAATGATGTATCCTATACTGAATGATTATTTTTGGTGTTACATATGTTCTAAATTTGGGTAAATACTTTTTGAATAAGTATGTATTGGAAATAGATCTTGATGAGGTAACAGACTTCTCAATTAGTTCATATATTTGTGGATAAGTATCATTTACTTTTAGAATGAGACAGGATTCAGTATCAATTCTATTTTGATTTTAGTATTTATAAATGTAAAGGCTCAGAAACTCTGTTCATACAAAAAAAAAATCGGGATAGAATTTTACAATAGCAATGTAACTCAGATCTTTGAACTATTTCCCAATTATATGCCCCAGATCACTTCATGGTATATCATTCAAAAATTTTTTTGATCCACTACATCCTTCTTCCATTTAAGTCATAAAATTGGAAATCACCTCACTGCAAAAATACCTAGTAGCAAGTGATTATAGTTATTTACATCTTCAATTTCTCAGAAGTACACCAAAAAAAACCCTTTATAATATCTTTACAAACATTGACAATTTGGGGTGCCTGGCACCCCAGTATTCTCAGTGGGGCCATGCTCATGGCAGGACTCCCAGCCCACTAGTGGTGCTGGGGCAGAAGGGAACCCCAGCTTTTGGCCACACTCATTCAGAACTTTGACTTCAGCAACAGGTAGCTGAGTGAGAAGGAGAAAAGCTGGTGCCCTCCTTCTCTCAGGGCGAAAGCCCTTCCCTCCTGCAAGCTGTGGGAGAGGGATCACTTTGGTTTTGACTGTGCCAATCTACTGGAGATTCAGCCTCACTGAGCTGGGAAGGAAATGAGGGAGCAGGTCTTGATTCACATATTGCAGACTCTTGCTCTTCTTAGGGAGTTTTAGAATTTTTTAAATTAAATGTATTTTTATTTGTTGTATGCACTTAGTGCCATTTCTAGAGACTTACAAAGATTCTTTTTAAAAAAATACTTGACAGTTTCTCTGGGCAGTGGTCCACATAGCTCTCACTCCTTTAAACCAGGAGAGAAAATCTTCATAAACTAAAATTTAATGCCTTAAGAAAAATGTACAACAAACCTAAAATCATGTTAAAATTTCATCTAAGGGTTTTATCAGGTATAACTTGATGAATTTAATAGCCTTGAAAAATATTTTCATTATGTTCAAAATGATCAGCATAATATGTTACCTGGTTAAACACTGAGGTTCCAATGTTCACAGATTCCTTCCAAGGCAACCCTTGAAATGTTGTTCACATGGTCATGTATGTTTCCGTAAAAAGAAAAAGATTTTCCCACAGCAGTTAAAGCCACTGACTCTTTGACTTCCCTTCTTGTCCTTGATGTTGTACTGTGAAACGGCTATGGATCTACTGGGGTCATGGATAAGGAGATTAGTTGGATGAACAATTAATTTTTGTTTTGTGAGAGAGATTTATGTTTATGGTAGCTTCCGTGTATGGTTAAGCTAACTATAGTGGTATAGTACTGACTTTTAGGAATATTCTTGCTGCTGACTATGGGTTTACCTGACCCACCATAAAGACACTAGCCAAGGGTTATACTGATTTTTTATTGCATCATACAGTTTGAATATTCCTTCTCTGAAATATTTCAAATTTTGCATATTTTTGGATTTTGGAATATTTGCATATAATGAGGTAGCATGGGGATGAGACCCCAATCTAAATAAAAAATTCATTCAAATTTTTGATATATCTTATACACATAGCTGGAAGGCAACTTTATGAATATTTAGTGCATCTGTGCTTTGACTGAAACCTATCACATGAAATCAGGTGAATTTTATACTTCTGATGTTATGGCACTAAAAATGTTCCAATTTTGGAGCATTTCAGTTTCCAGATTCGGGATACTCCATCTGTTCAGTGCCTATGACTGGAAATATGTGGGTAGAGAAAAAGCAAGGTTTGAGGTATATGGGGCCAGAAATTAATCTGTAGAAAATTCTGATGGTCATAAAGCCTGATAAAATAAAAGCAAAGAATTTGGTTTACCATCAATGCCTGGTCGAAATCCACACTAGTGGTCCTTCCAAATGTGACAATTTTACAACATCATCAATATTAAATTATAAAGTTAACTTTCCTAAATTATATGAAAAGTTAATCTTGATAAACCATGCTATAGAAAAATGTGAATTTTGTTTTTCTGTGACACCAATATTCTTCTCATAGTAAAACTACATTGCTTTAGAAAAATACCTTGATAAGCCATACAGTTTTAAGATGAGCCTCTAAGACACAGGCAAATGAGAGACAAATAAAAGATTATTTCCAGCACTCCATATTCCATATGAAGAAGCAAAGAATGTTATTAAAAGGAAAATTCTTTAGACCAATTAAATTTGGCAGAGTTTATTTGAGCAAACAAAGCAAAATCACAAATTGGATAGCTCCCACAACTAGAGTACTATCATAAAAATTCAGTCAGCAATATGATCTGACACCATTTATAGAAATACAGAAGTGAGATGTAGAACTTCATTAGCTAAGCTTAGCTGACCATCCATTTGGTTACAACTTAACTAGTTGTTTGCAGCCTAATTAGTTAATTGGCTACAGGAGCTTCTGCAACCAATTAAAGCAGTTACTCTGATTAAACTCTGTATTTGTTTGGTCATGGGGCGAGGGCAGATGCTTGATCCAAATCCATGTCCTCCCATAAATTTTATTTAACAGTATAGAGTCAAAAAAGTATTATGAGATCTTTCAATCACCTGAATAATGTAAGAATTGTTTTTTCCCTGGATTTTGTGGTGTCTGTAGTATGTCAGCTTCTTTAAATTTGGAACTTTTTATTCACTTTTTTCCCCTAATTTTGTGTTTTTCGAATAAAACAACAACAACTAATTCTGTATTCTTTTCATTTGTCTCTTATTTGCTTGTCTTGGAGGCTCATCTTAACTCTAAGTGACTTGCCAAGGAATTTTCCTAAATACCAAATGAGTGTGTGGTGTGTACTAAACATTCCATTTGGATCTGCTTATGCCGAAATGGTGCTTGAGATTAGCAGAAAATAATAGCTTATATTTGCAAACATGTGAAAAGTAATTTTTAACATTCAATACATCTTACTGAGATAAAAACAAAGTCTCAGATTTTTTAATTAGACCAACAAGAATCAGCACTTTTACCTGGTCTCAAGGAAATAAGATGTCTGAAACTGCCAACCATCTCCCTTCTATCTCCTTAGAACACACTGTGACCTATGACCTAGCACATGAGCTTTCTAGATTAGGTATGCCAGCTAGCCCTTACACAAGCACAGCTATTTCAGTCATGACCTCTCTCCATTTTATACTTATGTAAGTGTACATCTGACACTAACTTTTTTCTAGTGGGCCATTGCATGTTTCTCCATAAATACCAACTCTGTGTACTTTAAGCCATCTGGACAGTCCAAGTGTACCCAACTAAAAGCATTTCATAGACAAGGATTTTCCATTATTTTTCATTTGTATATATGTTGTTCCAGTTAGAATGTTTGCAAGATTTGACTTGGTCATTTCCACTTGGGTATTCCAGACCAAGCTGGTTATGTACCAGTTGGTGAATACTTAAGTTTTGTTCTCACCTGTTTCTTCTAAAAAATAATGCCTTTGTGCCAAAAATGGTGCTTATGTTCCTGAAGTCTCAGCTACTTGTGAGGCAGAGGCAAAAAGATCACTTTAGCACAGAAATTCTAGGCTAGCCTGGACAATATAGCCAAACCCTGTCTCAAACACAAATAAGCATTCTTTAATAATAAGAATTGAAAGAGGTAGGTGAAGTTTTCAAATAAAAATTACCATTTTCACACCCACTATACTCCACAGTATTTGTGATTTACTAACATCCCAACAAAATATTTCTCTTTTCTTAGGTCTCACCTGAAACATGATGTCTAGATGGGGAATGACAATAGTTCTGAGCTTGGTGTGTAGTGATTTGGAGGGGGCTCACCCCAAATAAAATTTTGATTTATTCTTTTATTTCACACTCTTGAGGGTTTTATATCCTGGACAATGCACCAAAGTAAGATTTAGGAACGTAGAAGTGTGCATTTCTTGGGAAAAGTGAGAGAAACTTTAATGTGAAAGAGGTTGAAAAAGAGATGCTAGGAAGTACCCCATAAAACTTTAAGAATGTAGATATTATCTTAAAACTTCTGGATTCTTGTAAAATTTTTGTATACCTTCAGCAGTATTCATAACCCAGATAAAGATATTGTTATGAATCATGTATCTGTAGCTGAACACCTAAGACCCCTGATTCTGGAATCCAAGTGCCTGGGTTCAAATCTACCTTCATCTCACAGTTGCAAATACTTAATCACTCTGAAACTATTTTCTCATTTGTAAGACAAGGATGTGATAATAGGATCAACTTCGTAGGGTCATTATCTGAAATAACTCATCTAAAGTCCCTCAATAAATATGCATAATGATATATAGAGATAGATAGATAGATATAATTTATTTTGTACTGGAGATTGAACTCAGGGGTACTCTATCACTGAACTACACCCCCAACTCTTTTAATTTGCAGACAGGTAAACTGCTAAGGCTGGCTTTGAGCTTGCAATCCTCCTGCCTCAGCCTCCTGAGATGCTGGATTTTTCAAGCATGCATCACCCACCCCCCCATAATGACGTTTGATATTTTCTCTTTTCTAAAATTCTTTAATGATCAGCAAAGAGTGATTTTGCTCTGAGTAGATCTGAGTAATTTTTTCTAATTCTGTCTTCAATAAATTGATGGAGTCATTTTTCCTTAATTACGAATTTACTTCCCAGTACAGAAAAGAGTAAATGTTATTTTAGTTGTCACATAGTGCCACTCACAAAAACAATAATAGATGGCATTATTTTGATTACATTATTGAGTGTCCTTAGAAGGAAAGTCTACCTGTTAGTGAACTTTAGGAGTGATATATGCCTATTTAGGGATTTAAGTATGTAACATCCATTGTAATTACACCTCATTCATGAGGTATAATTACAAAAAACATGAATGAGGTGTAATTTCAAAAAACATTTGTGCAGAAGCCTGCATTTTGTTTGATGAATTTTCTAAAAGTTTCATCATAAATTATACTATATTCAATTTCATTCAGATCATCTAGTTACTTTTATCCATATGCTGAAAAAATATTTTTTCCTCTTCATTTATTATATGATATTGTCAACAGATTTTAGAAAACCCATTAAATGACATTTAATGATGCATGTCATTAATGAGAAATGTCCAAATTAGCCATGAATTGAGCTAGGTTTCAGGGAACCATCTCATGAACTGATCTAGGTTATCAGGTTATCATGGTGCTGTCACCTAATTGCTCAGAGCTCATGTTGAAATCCATAGGTGATTCACAGTGAAATAAAACTCCTAGTGAGCACATTATTTTGAGGGCTAATGTGATAATAATGTTCCAAGAGTTCTACATGAGGTCAGGTCATCAATCTATGATCTCATTACATTTTTTCTTCCTTTAAACCCTTTGTTATATAAGAAGCATGAATTAGACAAAAGATCAATGACTGTGATGTTCTTAGTACAGTATAATTTCCTCCTTACAGACCAAATACGGTGGTTGATAGACAAATGTAGCATTTAAAAAACTGAAACCTTAGTATAAAAGAATAATCTTTCAACTTACAGAATTGGAGATACACATGTAAGTTTTGAAGGTTCCATATAAAGTGTTCAGTCTTGAGCAAGTACAGCCCCTTTTTTAAAAAATCTCTTGGTTAAAGAGTTAGAAGCAATTAATGTGATATTTCTTATGATCTGGATTTGGTTTTGCTCTAGTCAGAGTGTATTTTTTATGTTACAAAGAAACTAATGGATTATTCAGTAAACTACCTTATTTTTTATTTACATCAGGATGGTGGGGTGGAATTTAACACCAGACACCAAATTCTTTGTATAGTAACTGCATGGCTTTAGAAAAATACCTTGGTAGGCCATCTAGAGTTAAGATGAATCTCCAAGGCTCAAATAGGAGAGAAATAAATGAAGGAATATAGTGTTTTGTAATATCATCACTACATTATAAATGAACAGAGATTTGCACTGGTGGAGTAGGGAATAAGGAGCAGTGAAAAGTGAGGAGAGAGAAGCTAAACAATGTGGGGAATTGACAAGGGACTCAGAAGAACAGAGTTTTGAATGTCATATTTGAGGTTGTTTATGCTATTATGATATAAGAAGCTTACATTTCCAGTTTGCCAAAAAAAATTGTTTCTATTTTGTTTTGTTTTAGCTATAAATACAGAAAAGAGGCTCAATATCCATTTTGTTGACATGGTACAGAAGACGACAAATTTGTACAGAGCAAGACAAAGAATGATGTTGAAAGAATCCATGAACTGAACCAATTAGGAAAAGTAAATGCTCAGAACCCAGAGGTACTTGAGATTGTAAGCCTTTTGGGAACTTTCGGATATTTTAAAGAGGGTATTGTATTTTTTGCAGGTGGGGAATCAAGGCTTAAAGCAAATGCAAAGCCCTCTGATCAAAGGCCCAATAACATACCTGAAGTTTGAACAACTTGGGTTTATTAGTCATTGAAGCAAGGTGGAACACACAGCAGTGGAGCTATGAGACATCTCAATAAGAGGGTCTTGGGAAGGACTCATGGGACTTGGGCTGGTGTTTGTTGATTTAGGGGGTGGGTATATGGAAGTAGGACTTTAAATTGGGTGCTGTCAGGAAATAGAGATAATTCTACAGTTGAGACTCTTATCTTGAAGGAGAGAGGACTAGAACTACACTAAACCTGTAATCAGTTAAGAAGTTATTCATATTAGCCAGGATAGGGGGATGTTTGACTGTTTTTGTACATCATACAACATTTATGCTCCCTGTTCAGACACCATTTCAGAGTGGTTGACCTTCTCTGATGTGCATGTTCTATGAAGCTAGTATATTCAACAGGATAACCCCAAAGGCTAGCTATAAATAACAGGCCAGCTTCTGGCAGTACCAAGGCCTAGTCAATAGTATGAGGTCTGCTCTCAGATGTTACAGCATACTTTTTTTCTTCCTCACAGATTTTATCTAGATTTTATGAAGTGGAGTGAATTTAGATGATATCTGGGTTACACAGTTTCAGCAGGTTGAGGTGCTGTTGATTATAGTCTATTCCTCCCTTTGAATCATGCCATTAAAAGAAAAGTGAACTGTGTCTTGTTTTAATTGGCCAATTAGTTGACTAATGACATCTATTTGATGTCCTCTGAAGGTAGAAAACAATAGCAAAAGAAGTATAGAGGTGGTTTTCCTTTATCATAAGATCCTGACCATGACCATGCCTGCCTTAAAATAGTAATCTTTCTGTGCAGGTCAAAGTTAACAACTCAGCAGACCTTGACTGCTCTGACACTGCTCAGCTCATGAGAAGCCTGTCTCCAGGACTGGCCCTGGGCCAGCTCCTGGAAAATGAGCTCTGACCGTTGGAATATTCTCTCTGATAAGAGTGCTTTTGTGTGCCTTATGCCTGAGACCTAAGGCCATGCAGTACCAATTTGATAAGATAATTTTTGCTAACAAGGTGATCTATGGAGGACACCTGTTTTGCACTCAGATCTGAGTTGCTTAATCATAGAGGTAGTACAGACCTACATGACTGATCCCCAGTAAAAACCCTGGACATCAAGGCCCAGGTGACCTTCCCTGGTAAAAATCATTGCTAGAACAGCACATTGCATTGTGAAACTCCTCTGGGAAAGGATTCCTTGGGCTTGCGTTGGATTCTCCATACTTTGCCCCACATATCATTTCCTGCTGCTAATGTGAATTTGTATTCTTCTACTGTAATGAACTATAACTGTGAGTATAATACTTTTTCTAAATCCTGTGAGTCCTCCTAGTGAATCACTCAGCCTGAGTGTGGTCTGCAAGGCCCCTGGCTCATTCCCTGACTGTGTGTGTGCATGTCCCCTTTACTGCCAATTCTAGTTGATGTGGGTTTACTTTCTTTTGTTCACAACAAAATACATTTCTGTTCCAATCTACTTTAAGTACTAAGTAAAGGGGAAGGATAGAAAATGGAGGTAAAGAGGACAAAGTCAAAGAAGCCATATTTCCAATAAACAATCTTGAGAAAGAGAAATCTTCTTTTTAGAACTATATCCATTCAGTCATTCAAATGATATTTATTCAGCACCTGCTGTGTACAAGCTCTTGCTCTCTAATGGAATTAAAATGGCCTTCAGAACAGAGCCGGTTATGGGGTTCCCAACACGTGTTTTGTACGAAGTTATGGCAGAGTGAACTCCACACAATTCTGAGGGCCAGAGAGGAAACGAGGGAGACATCTGACAGCTCTTTTCTGTGTAAGCATCTACCTTAGCCTGCTTCTGAGACCTCAGTGGGCCTGAAAGATGACAGGTATCTCCAACCAAAACAATACAGAGGTTTAGAACATTTGAAGAACACAAAGAACAACAATCCCCTGTCTCCTCCTATGTAGGTAACTTGCAACAAAGCAAGTTTATAAATATTTCATAAACCTAGTTTTCTCTTTATTATTAAAAATGGATTGAAACAAATTTATTTTTGTTGTAAACAAAGGAGATATAAAGAAGTAAATCCACATAGATTGGAATGGTCCATAAAGGGGACACACATCCAATTGCAGAGTAAGTGGAAGGCCTCCCAGGCCACACTCGAAAACTGTTATATTCACGGTTATGGTTTATTAGAGCAAAAGAAGGAGCCAAACCCTGACAAGTTTCTAGTAAGCAAGGGAAGTTAACCTTGGACAGCAAGGTATTGTTTAATAAATTCAGATGTGTGAAATATTTCAGAATGTGCTTTATTTTGGGCTATGTAAAAATCCACAAGTATCTTTTTAAAAATATTTTTTAAATTGTCAATGGATCTTTTATTTTATATGTGGTACTGAATATTGAATCAAGAGCCTTGCACATGCCAGGCAAGTGCTCTACCACTGAGCCACAACTCTAGCCCCCAGAAGTATCTTTACTTGTTTTTTTTTTTTGGTGCTGAACCCAGGGACACTTGACCACTGAGCCACATCCCCAGCCCTATTTTGTATTTTATTTAGGGACAGGGTCTCACTAAGTTGCTTAGGGCCTTACCTTTGCTGAGACTGGCTTTGAGCTAGCCATCCTCCTGCCTCAGTCTCCGAGTTGCTGGGATTACAGGCGTGTGCCACCATGCCTGGCTAAAGACTTGGTTTTCATCATTATTCCTTAAAGATATCTTCTACATAAATTTTTAATGTCTGAAGGTGTAATACGCCTCCTCTAGTTGAGAAAAGCAATTGTTTTTTTCCTAACAAAGGCTGAGCTTTCCAGGTTTTAATAGCTTCATGTTACCATAGCAAATAGTCATGATAATCAACTTATAAAGAGAAAAGGCTTGTGTTGGCTCAGTTTTAGAGATTTCAGTCCATGATCTAGTATACCTATTGCTTTTAGGTCTCAGGTGGGATGATGCATGAGAGTGGTGAAGCAAACCACTCACCTCATGGCCAGCAAGTGAACAAGGGAGAAAGAAAGGAACTGGAATCCCACTGTTCCCTTCAAGGGCATGTCCCCAATGACTTGAAGCCCTCCCACTGGATTCTACCTTCCAATGACTTCACCATTCCCAGTAGCATCTAGCTGAGGACCAATCCTGAAACAAATGAGTCTTAGGAATCATTCCAGCTTTAAGCTGTAACACAGGTTCTCAAAGTTGTTTATGCTCTGGGGAGTGGGGGATTTGAATCACCATGATCCTCCTTGGTAGGGAGCAGAATGTAGACATTCCTGCTCTTACCCCTTTGGATACCTAATAGTTTTGTTCTTGGAATGTTGATGGTCCTTATCTGGGACTTCCTGAAGAGGTAGGTGCATGAATGAAATTTTTGCTATCCAAGCTTGTGGAAGTGATGGACATCACCATCATGAGACTTGCTCGGAGCAAAAATTAGACCTGACAAGTGAGTCTTCTTTGCTGGTATAGAGGTGGATTGATGAAAACTGAGTAATTTTTTTAGAAGAATGTGCAGGGGTGGCCAACTTGAAGAAAGGCCCTGAGACCCTGGGAGAGATCCTGCTGAGACAGAGGAGTCAGAGGAAGTGTCCCACTCTGTATGTGTGGTTTTGCAGTGAGTCATACCCACAGAGCTTC
Source organism: Glaucomys volans (assembly GCA_020662805.1). Classification (NCBI taxonomy): domain Eukaryota; kingdom Metazoa; phylum Chordata; class Mammalia; order Rodentia; family Sciuridae; genus Glaucomys; species Glaucomys volans. The sequence goes on from JAJEJO010000430.1 coordinate 574,330, forward strand.
TGCTTAAACACTGGAGTTTTTTTTTTCTTTTTTTAAATAAAAAGAGAGTATAAGTGGAATGTGAAAGAAACCCTTGGTAAAACAGCAAAGTGGTTACATTTTCTGCATTATCAGAATAGGGGTATATTTATGTAGTCTATGTGTACTTATAAAAGCTTTCCAAGTTCTGTGTTATTTGGGATTACAAGAGCAAAGAGAAAGTTGGATGTGGTGACACAATCCTGGAATCCCAGCAGCTTGGGAGGCTGAGGCAGGAGGATCACAAATTCAAAGTCATTCTCAGCAAATTAGAGAGGCCTTGTCTCAAAATAAAACAACAACAAAGAGAAGAGAATATCTTTACTGTTGGTTGGCTGTAACACCAAACAAACACTACCTCCTTCTCTTTCTTGTATTGATCACTTACTGGGGAGGCCAAGAAAAATATATGTGAAAAAGTGAAGAATCACTGGTAAAATCCACTGAACACAACAAATTCATTATGGACATCCATGACTGTCCGGGGGCCAAGGCTGTGCGGGGCAGGGTGGAATTCTCATTCCAGAACATCTAATGCTTTTCTGGCAATATGCAGACAGTTTGAATGGAAAGATCCAGATCCAGAAATTACATCCCAGGACTATCTGTTTTGGGGGCTGACCCATCTGAGCCTGATTGCCCCCAAAAAATGTTAGGGACGATGACCAAAAACCCAGTACTCAACAAGTGCATCACCTCAAGGAGATCATAGGTAAATATATTTTTCTTAGAAAAAAGAAATCCTGCTATTTTACAAGACTTGGTAAAAAAATACTTCAAGGGGTGCATCTTTATAGTCAAAATCTTCAAACAATTCTTCCCAGAAATTCTGTTTTTAAATAATATTCCTGAATGGTCTGCATTTCTTAGTCTTCTTTGCATGTTTGATTTCTAATTGCTGGTGTTTTTTAAAAAATAAAATTCTAGCTAGGTGTAGTGGTCCATATCTATAATCCCAGCAACTTGGAAGGGTGAGGGAAGAGGATCATCAGATTGAGGCCAGCCTGGGCAATTTAGGAAGGTCCTATCTCAAACATAAATAAAATAAAATAAGCTGGAGTTGTAGCTTATCCCTGGATTTGATCCACAGTACTGCCAAAAAATAAAAAGAAAAAGAAAAGAAAAAAGAAAAAAAAGTTCTTCTTCTAGAGCCATACAAATTTTAAAAACATTCATCTCTTTAACACTGCTACAAAGACTTATTGCGGTGAAGGTGAGAAATCAAAGTGACATTTACATTTTTTTTCTCAATAGCTTCATTTGGTTTGAATAATTGGTATTGCTCTTACTAACAAAAAGAAGATATCGACTATTTCAGAATGTTAAATTTAGGATAGAGGTAGGTATTGAGAATTCCCATTTATTTAAAATGGGAATTTATTCAAATTTAAGTTAAATATTTTTAACCGATACATACAATGATAAGAATTGTACACACTAATGGGGTGTTCTGAAATATGTCATACATGTGTACATTGTGTGATGTGTAAATCTCATTAAACATATCTGTCTCCTCAAACATTTATTATCTCTTTATTCTGCTTGTTTCTTTTAAAAGGACCAGTTCTTCCAACCAGATTTGTATGCACGCAAGTCCCTGAGGTGTCCCAGTGATGCATAACTGAGCATCATGAACTCTAGTTACTTGCAAGGCTTGATTATAACAGCAGGGTGCTTCTTGTGCAGTCCTAAAGAGATAGATATTAAAATGCTAGCAAAATTCAGTTTTAAACAGTCCATGGAAAATACATATATATTAAACCTACTCTGCCAAGTCTATAAATTACTCCATCAGACTAAGTTAAGAATATTGGGAATTTAAGTAACCCTTTTAGATGAAAATAATTTTCATTAAATTTTCTAAAAAACTAAAATTGGTGCAATAGTAATAAATGTCATTTTTCCAAACCAAGTGGAAAACCCTCCATTTTACTTCATCATTTTATTTCACACCCCATTTTCGTGAACCAACAAGATGGCTATCCTTAGATGAAATGAAATGAAAGCTCAGAAGGCCCCAAACCCCACAACAAGAACCTGACAAAGTAAGATTCCTGAAAACAAAACTGTTATTTTGTTGAAATTAATATTACATTGAATACTGTATGCGCAGCAAGAATGATTTCATATATTATCTTCAAATTCCCTCAAAACAATACAGACTGGGGTTTATTGGCATTAAATAGAAGGGGTCAAGGACTTGTGGCTAGTAAGAATTATAATTTAAACTGGAGTCTTTGAATTTAAACCTGAGCATGCTCTTTTATATCACAAAGTCTTTTTTTTATTTAATTTTGATTCATTGAACACAAATGGACTACAGCTATTGTTTCTCTGGTTGTACAAAAAAGTAGAGTCACACCATCTGTGCATTCATGCATGTACACAGGGCAATGATGTCTGTCACACATTCTGTTATTATTACCCCCCCCCGCCCCAACCCCACCCTTCCCTTCCCTCTGTGCTATCTATCCTTCCTCCATTCTTGCCACCCTTCCACCCCACATTGTGCATCATCATTCACTTATCAGAGAGACCATTTGGCCCTTGGATTTTTGGGATTGGCTAATCTCACATAGCATAACAGTCTCTAACATCATCCATTTACCTACAAATGCCATAATTTTATTCTTCTTTATGGCTGAGTAATATTCCATTGTGTATATATACCACAGTTTCTTTATCCATTCATCTACTGAAGGGCATCTAGATTGTTTCCACAATCTAGCTATTGTGAATTGAGCAGCTATGAAGATTGATGTAGCAGCATCACTGTAGTGTGCTGATTTTAAGTCCTTTGGGTATAGGCCAAGGAGTGGGATTGTTGGTGGGATTGCAAGTTGGTGCAGCCACTCTGGAAAGCAGTGTGGAGATTCCTTAGAAAACTTGGAATGGATCCATAAAGTCTTATTATTGGTTATCCCAACAGGTAATATATTATAGAAAAATCTGAAACATCTTAGTAAAGAGAGTAATTTTGCCAAAGACAGAAGTGGCCTCTTCAAGTTACCCTAATAGTAGGCAAGTACTTAACATTACGGAATATCAGACAGACTGTATTTGAATCCTGGCAGGATTGACTACTACCTATATGAACTTAGGCCAGTTACCTACTCTCAAAGTTTCAGTTCCCGACTTTGTATAATTGGAATAACAACAATTTTTTCATAGACACTTGAATTTAGGATTAAATAAGATAATGTATGTGAAGCTCTGAACCCCCTGGGAGGTAGCAGATCATTCATCCTGGAGTCAAGGACCTGAGTTAAAATTCTGTTTGCCTTTGGCTGTCTCTGTGACCTTGGGCAAGTTTACTGTATCTTGCTGTGCCATTGTTTTCTCAATTGTAAAAACTGTAACTAACTCCTTCATAATTTTTTGTATAAGGTACTTATGATAGTGCCTGGAACATTATATAGACTATGTTGTTAAATTTAAAGAAATACTCTTTGAATGTTAGTAAATGCTAAATAAATGATAGCAATTTTTAACATGTGAGCAAATTAAAATGATTTTTTCCCAAGAACTTAAAATTTTAATTTTTCATTTTTTCTTTAGGGAAACATAAAATTAATTCAACAGTCTCAGAATGACAAACCTTATCCACCCCAGTAGGTTTGTTGGAATTGGGGAGGAGAGAGGGGAGGTTGCAAGAAAGGTGTTAAGAGGGTCTTTTAGATTTGTGTGACAAGGCAACTGAGTGTGACACTAGGTATTGCCTGCAATGAGGAAAAGAAGGATTAGACATATGGGAAAAGAGAAAGAAAGACAACTCATTTTTTTCCGCCGTCTCTCAGGTACCAAGCACTGTGCAAGGCACATGGGATACACAGTACCTCATTTCGCTCTCAGATTCAACCACCCTATGGGTTTTACTCTCTTGCCAAATAAGTTTATTGCACGAATGGGGTAAGAATCTTTTTTCTCCTGCCTCTTCACCCTGACAAGTTCTGAAATTTTCACATCAATGGTTAGACTCTATCATGTGTATAGTCATGGCTTTAAATGCAAAACGACTCTCCTTTTCTTGGTGGTCCTTTGATAACTCCATAGACAGAGAACCATTTGAGATGCCACACAGGCTCTGACAGTTCTCTAATAACTTAGAAATCTGCAATGATCAGACAACTCTACCTGGAAATATCATGAGAGTTTTTGTATTTCTCTAATACTCACATTAGGCACAGACATACAATCATAGAGCTAAAATTCAGAATGCAACAATTGCATGTAGCACCATAGCAAAGTTGTCTAGATCAGTTTCAACTTTAAAGTTTAACTAGTTTAACTAGTTCTAGTTGGCAGAAAACCAAAATATACATGTTTTTCAGCCCAGTCTTCTAAATGATGCATGCCTGTTATATTACCTCATTCTTTTGGAAACAAAACACATTAAGGTGAGCAGAACCTCCACTGGTCAAAACAATGTATGTCTCCTTAAGGATGGTATTTCTGAACTTTCTACCAAAAAACAAAATCTGAATCACTGAACCCATAAAGTTCTTAAACACAAACACTGCCAGATGGAACTGTGGTTCATTTAAAAAAAAATAACTGTAATGCAAATATTAGGTGGAACTATGTTGTCACAAGAAAGGGGTCCAAGGAGGTCTCCTGGAAGGAAGGGGATGTCAACTCAGTCCTGAAAGGTTTTTAACTTACTCCACAGAAAGGGATTTCAGAACTAGTCAAAAGAGGCACAAATATTTGTTTGAGAAAGTAAAGAGATTTATTTAGCTAAGCAAGCAATAGAGCAGGATACCTGCTCAAAGGGAGAAGGAGTAAAAATGAACCCACCATTGACCCAGCCATCCCACTCCTTGGTTTATACCCAAAGGACTTAAAATCAGGATATTACAGTAATACAGCCACATCAATGTTTATAGCAGCTCAATTCACAAGAGCGAGAGTGTGGAAACAATCTAGATGCCCTTCAACAGATGAACAGATAAAGAAACTGTGGTATATGTACACAATGGAATATTATTCAGCCATAAAGAAGAATAATACTATGGCATTTGCAGGTAAATGGATGAAATTGGAGAATATCATGCTAAGTGAAATAAGCCAAACCCAAAAAACCAAAGACCGAATGTTTTCTCTGATAAGTGGATGATGATACATAATGTGGGTGGCAGGGTGGGGGGTAAGAGAAGAATTTAGGAACTTTAAATTATGTAGAGGGAAATGAGAGGGAGGACAGGGCGGGGGTATGAAAGATGGTAGAATGAGACAGACATCATTATCCTATGTACATGTATGATGACAGTAATGGTGTGAATCTACATCATGCACGACCATAGAAATGAAAAGTTGTACCCCATTTGTGTACAACGAATCAAAAGGCAGTCTGTAAAAATAACAAACAACAAAGTTAAAAAAAAAAAAAGAATGAGGGAGGCTTTTGGGCTCTTCTTTTTAAAGGAATCTTTGTAAACAGTGAACACGAGAAGTGTGCGTGTGTGGTATGGGATCAGGGCATCCGCCTGGTGAGCTCCATTCTCTTAATCATGAGGTACAGGGCGGATCACAGTCTGGTCCTCTCAGGATGTAGGTTGATGTCATTCAGTCAATAGATAATGTTTGGAATATACTTATATCATAAATCTCTAACAATATTTTCCCTTGTGTTTATTTAGTTTAAAGAAAATGCATCATGTAAACTAGCAAAACAGGCATTAATTATCAAGACTCATAATATTTTAAGTTTCAAGGGCTTTTAAGAATTTAGGCCTGGAAGGAAACAGGCTTGGAGTAAAGGTGAGGGTGTTCTTAGATGTAAAGGTGAGCCTCTTAGGTGTAAAGTTGCCATTTCATTTCCCTTCCTTATTAGTCTCCTTTCTACCTACCTAGCCTTAGTTCTTCTCCTACCTCAATGTGAGTGTAAGGATGAGCATTTTCATATGGTTCCACCTAAAATAAAGAGAATAGTTCATAAATCTCAGAGAACATTAACTACCATGATTATTTTAATTCTTTGCATTCTTCAAAGTACCTCTTTTCATTTGATGAAAAGCTGAATTTATTTTTATTTTTATTTTACTTTTTTGGTACTAGGAATTGAACATAGGGGCCCTCTACTATTGAACTACCTCCCTCCCCATCCCTTTTTATTTTATTTTTTATGCTGAGACAGGATTGTGCTAAATTGCTGAAGTTGTCCTCAAACTTGCAATCCTGAGTCACTGGGATCATAGGCACCCACCACCATGTCCTGAAACTTTCTAAACTTTACTAAATATTTATCACACTTACTTTTAAAATCATATTACAACATTCTTAGAGTAAGCAAGCGTTATGGTTTAAAAATGAGATGTCCTCCACAAGTTCATGTGTTAGCCAATGCAAGAATTTCAGAAGTGAAATGATTGGGTTATAAGAGCCTTAATGGATTAACAAAGTAGTAACTGTAGGCAGGTAGGATGTGGCAGATGAAGCAGTGGACTGGGGACATGCCTTTGGGGTTTATATTTTGCCTCTAGTGAGCGATGCTCTCTCTGCTTCCTGGTGGCCATGTCCTGAGCTGCTTTCCTCTGCCATGCCCTTCTCCCAAGATGCTTTGCATCACGTCAGGCCCAGAGCTACGGAGTCACCTGTCCATGGACTGAGACTTCTAAAACTGTGAACCCCAAATAAACTTTCCCTCCTCTATGTTGTTCTGTCAGATCTTTTGGTCACAGTGACAAAAAAGCTAATTAAAACAGAAAACTATACTTATTACCCAGAGATATTCACAATTGATATTTTTGCTCTTTGATTTTAAGATCAATTCTTGATGTTATGATATGAATAATAAAAATATCTTGTATAATGCTTCAAGATTTACAGCATGGTTTATAAATATCACCTTGTACAATCCATTTTAGACAGGCATTATTATCACTCGAGCCTCACTGGATATATGGCAAACGTTGCCCATGTATTATAAAAGAAGAATCAGAGATTCAGAGAAGTGATCTGTTTTGAAGGGACATGGGTGAATGCAGATTTCATGAGTCAGAACCAAGAGCAATAAATTCACTACATTTCTGTTAGAAAATCTAACCAGTAGTGACTCAATTATTGAAAAAAAAAACCACATTCCAGTATCACATTCTGAAAGGGACATTACTATGCATGAGGGTCTGTAAGAATAGGATAAATCCAAAGATTATTAATGACTTTTTTCCCTGATGGCAATAAGAACCCAAAATACTTTTAGTTGATTTAATTTTCCCCTATTACTTTTTCTATGGAAGGATTTTAATGAAAGTAAATTCTCCTTCCTAGTATCCGAGAATGAGTCATGTGTCATGTTAAATAGGAGTCTCTCTCTCTCTCTCTCTCTCTCTCTCTCTCTCTCTCTCTCTCTCTCTCATCCCCAGTGCCACACAGAAAGCTGAGCTGCTGCCCATATAGATTTAGGGTTTTTATTGACTGAGACAGATTGTAGCATGAATGTCCCAGTTGTTTCAGCGTGTGAAGTTGGTCACATTCTTTTGAAATCAGTCTGAAATTAGATCACTGCTTGAGATAGCCATAAAATAACATCAGCTCACAGTATGTTACTCTAAATTATCAGGCAGCTTTGAGGCAGCCCTGTCTCAGCATGTTTAAATGGGCACATCCCCGTGTATCAGCTACAAATGTGCTGAGGCCTGTTTTTTTTTATTTTGATATAAAGACTATAAGAAGATGTAAATATAATAATTTTATATACCCTTCACCTAGATTTCCTCAAAGATAACATCCCACCTAACCATAGGACATTATTAAAACCAGGAAATTTGCCTTGATACACAACTACTAACTAAACTATGGGCCTTATTTGGATTTTGCCAGTTTTCATACGCCCTTTATTTTCTCTTGAGGGAGAGGCATACATACTGAGAGATGTAATAGATTGTATGCAAACTCATGTAACACCACCACCACAATCTGCCTGCTTATTATTAAAGTTGTTCTTTCCCAGTACTCAATCCTGAGCCCTATTCAGTTTTCATTCTTCAAGTTCTCTTGGACCCTCTCATCCCTAATGACTAACTATTCTTTGTGCTTGGATAACTCCTAGATGTCTAACCTTTACATCTCTCTTTGGTTTTATATCTAACCACTTCAGCATACCCACTGAATATTTTATCTGTACCTTAAAATTCCACATATTCAAAACTGAACTTGGATTCCTTTATTTTAAAACTAAGTGGTCTATATTTGGGGGACTAACACCCTGTGCCCTATGCCAGGTCACTCAGAGCTCATGCTGGATGCACATGGACCCCATTTCACCTCCACATAATAAAAACAGCTGATACACCTAGAGCAAGTAGTGCTGATCCATACATTCAGGAGACCTGAAACTTGTACCATTTAGCTGCCTATTTAAAGAAAAAGGAAAAAAGCTTACACATATCAAAGTTACTATTTACAGAAGTAAATTCTTGGGCTGGTACAAGGGAGGAGTCCTGAAAATTGACCTTCCCTAGGTCACAGGCACGATGTGTCCACCACAGGCAGATGCTGTTCGTAGTTCTGTTTTACAGGGAGACAAGTGAGGCGCAGAAAGGCTGTGAGGGTAACTCGTCCAAGGTCCTGCCTCCATGAGAGGCCTCATTACCTCCTGATGATGCTTTAATAGAGGTCTCTCCTGCAATGGCCCTGTCATTGTCCAGCTTTCCTTCATCCATTCTTTACACTAATCCCAGAGGCATCTGCACATGGGATCAGAAGCTGTCACTGGCTCTCATTACTTTTAGGATAAAAGCCAAACATTTTTTTTTTTTTAAACTTCCTGGCTGTCCTGTCTAGCACTTGATGCTGTGTGATGCTGAACTGCCAGTGACTCCCATCAACACTCCCTGCATCCAACCCCTTTCCATATACCCCTCCACTGCCAGGGATGCTCTTCTCTCATGCCCTCTAAACTTGATGCTATTTTTCATTTTTTTCTAAAGTACTAATGTAATATTGGTTAGTTTTACCTTATGAAAGCAACACATATAAAGAAAAAATATACAATGAAAATTTTTAAAAGGCACAAAGAATTAAGTAAAACTCACCAAATCTATAACTGCATTATCTAGGGAGAGCCATTAGGAACTCGATGCATACACTTACCATTTGTCCTACTGTCAGTATGTGTGTATGTGTCTGTGTGTGTGTTGCGTATTTAGTTTATAATATTGGGATATATTAAAGTATTTTTCATTTTATCAATCTGTTAGATTCCCCCCGCCAGAAGTTTTTGTTTTATTTTGTTTTAATGCAAACCTTTTCAATCCTTTGGAAAGCCAAGCATCTCTTCATATATTTCTTCTCCCATGACCTGCCCATTGTTATCTACCCATTTCTCTATTGAGCATATATGAGGGATATTGATCTTACACGTTGCAATATTTTATTTCTACAAATAAGTATTTGTGGACTGTACCGGTGGGCGAAAGACACATCAGCACACTGTAGAGTACTCAGCCATGTTGGCAGTAAGAGCTCATCCTCAGGTCTCCTCATCTCTTTCACATAGAACCAGCTGTCAAATCCTGTGTGTTCTACTTTCAAACTGTCTTCAAACACCCCATGGCCACCGTTCTATATCAGTCTTTCTGTTTCTTACTTGGATTTCTGCAATAGTCTCCTCTCACTGATCTCTCTAATTGAATCATTTCTCCATCTGTGAGCAGCATTTTCTGAAACACAATCTGTTCACTTCACTCTCCTGCTTAAAAGCCTTTAATGACTCCACACTGTCTGGAAGATAAATCTAATAGCTTTAGGAGGGTGTTTGAGGTTTCCATAAAATCCGGTCTGACTTTCAAAATCAGTCTTGTCTCTCTTCCTTTTCTCTTTATGGTATCTGCCCCATTCATACAATGCCTTCAGCTGTTCCAGAACAAACCTTGCATTCCACAGCTCTTTGCTTTCTAGAACTCTCTGAAATGCCACAAATCCCATAGAACCTGTTCTATGGCTCCACTAAGCTTATCCCCACTACTATTACCACTAGCAGCACCACAACCACCTTCACTACCACCCTTATCTGGCTTACTTCCCTCTAGCCTCTGGTCATCTCCTGATTCCTTCCCGGCTCCAACTGCCTGCCTACACAGAAATTTTCTAAGTTGGCAATGTCAAGGAATGCATCAAAATTATGTGCAAAGCAGTGACTCCATATATAATCATTTCCACCTGGAATTTTGAGTGCAGTCAAGTTCTGAAAATATATTACTTATAAAAGGCTAAAAACCTACATATATCTTTTAAAATTGTTTTTTAAAGTAGTTTTATATGCAGGAAAAATGTCCTGTAAATTCCTCCAGGGCAATGTTCCTCAGCCTTGTTGGGAAGAAAAGCTCCTACTTCTCTGATAACATCTACTCATGTAAGAATGTGATCATATAGTCAGTCATCTGGTATCAGGTTCCAGTTCAATTAAAATATATTTGAAAGAGCTTTTAACCCAAATACATAATAGACACAAATATTAAAATTATTTTCCTAAGCTTTTAAAAAAATGAATGTATCCTCAGAATAAGGATGGATAATCATTTGCCTCTGCAAAATTAAGGTACATGATTTATTTGTATATCCCCTCTTCTTATTGCAACAGGCTATAGGTCTAAATATTAAAAACAAGAAAAAGGGTTCATTAATGTCCATAAACTTTTGCTACTAGTTAAGTAATCATAACTATAAAACCTGCAGATGTATGACATTTCTTTCATGGAAATGATCAGTTAGGATTTTTTAAATAATTTTTTTAGTTGTATGGACACAGTACCTTTATTTTATTTATTTTTATGTGATGCTGAGGATCGATCGAACGTAGTGTCTCACATGTGCTAGGCAAGTGCTCTACCACTGAGCTACAACCCCAGCCCCAGTAAAGAATATCTTAAGCACGTCAACAAAAAATAAGTTATTTTTTGTGTTTGTTTGTTCCTTTCTCCCTTCTAATTTGACAACACATTAGTCACTATTATGAGCTGCCGAGGATATAGGAATAAATAACAAAGGCAAGATTCCTGCTCTGACCAGGCTGACAGGAACTTCCATGTGAACATAGACCAATCCAGAAAGATTTTGAGGAAGACAGGCCATCAAGAAAAGGACAAGATGGGGGCAGTGGCACATGCCTGTAGTCCAGCTACTCAGGAGGCTGAGGTGGGAGGATCGTGTAGGCCCAGGAGTTCAAAGCCAGCTTGGGCAACACAGTGAGACCACATGTCAATTAAAGAAAAAAAGGAAAAAAAGAAAAAGAAAATAATATTTTAAAAGGACAGAGAGAATTTATTGAGATCATGTTTATCAATTCCTTAAAATTTTTATGATTCTCCTGCCAAGCTATTTTTATCCTTCTTTGCTTAAAAATGCTAATAAGTTATTTCCAATATGTCATTTATATGCTTTTCCTAATAAAATGTGAATTTAATCAGTTGGTTAAGTTCAGTATTAGAAAAGTCAAGCTATTTATGTATCATATATGTTTGTTTTACATTTTTTGGTTATTACTAAAGCTAAAACTAAATGCCCTAATCTACTGCACCATAATGATTACAACAAATTTCAGAATTTTTCTCTTTGAATACTTCTATACTTTTCTAAATCAGATGACGTTTACTTCCTGCTTATCCATTTCATTCTTCATCAAGACTTCAAATAGCAAGAGGCCCAAGTGGAATAAAAACTCTTAACTTGTATTAATTCACTTAGACCCTTAATGACTATAGCAGAAGATATAATAAAAAAATTAGCAGAATTATTAGGAGTATTGCAATTTATTCCTAAATGTCTTAAGGCTGACATTTTAGTGTGATATTCTCATTATTATAGATTATAATCTGTTTTAGTATTAGAAGACACCTCAAGTCTAAGATGACATAGAACATAATTTTGCTCCAAGTCCTGCTATCATTTCATCAAGCCCTTTTGATAGCTCTGAGGTTAATTTTCATTTAACCATGACTGCCAGCTATGACCAATATCTGGATTCTGGTTGGGAGGGTCTCCAAACCCAAAACATTTTCCTCCAAGGAAATCTGGGAAGATCTCTCGGCCCAGAAACACACAGAGATCTGACTTGTCATCTATGCCTTCTCGTTATCTTTACTTCTAAGAGTAAAGACAAAGGATTCTATTCTCAGCAACTATTCCTCTTATGCAGCAAAACAGAGAAATTTGCATTGCCATTTTCCCTCACTGATTTCTTACAGTTACTCAGGAGCTCATCAAGTACTTAGGAAGCCTGCCTTGTGTGCAAGGCAGTGAACTCAGCACTGGAGACACAATGAAGACAGGATCCAGGCTTGACTCTCCACACTCTCACCTTCTGGAGACATAGAAACTGGCAGAGGATGGGATAGAGAACAGCCCTTAAAAATAAAGCCCCCCTACAAATACCCTTGAAAGAAGGATGGATAGAGAGCATAAATAATAGAAGTGAAGAAAGACAATAGTTTATCCCTTTACTTACTCAAGGGCAATCCTTCCTGGCCAACTCCAGGATGATTTCTTTCCAGAATTGAAGAATGCGATCACAGAGGGAAGGTGGGTGCCGGGGCTGGTGCTGGTGCCTGGTGTGGAAGAGGGAGGAAACAGGGAGTGAAAAGGCTCTTTCATTCCTTTGGCAGAGGCAGCCTTGCAGCTGGGGCCCCGTCTGCTGCTCTGATCCCTTTGCTGGCCTGTCGCCTCCAGAGAGAACATGTGTTCCTCTAGTGAGACGTGTCAGCACCAGCCTCTAGCAGGAGCCTGGTGACAGGGAAGACAGTTTAAAGGAATCATATAACTATATAAAATAAAGGGTAGTTAAGCATTTTATCCCCCCCAACCAAGAATATCTACTCAATTTAAACTTTTACACGAGATCTCTCTTATACAGACCCTGGATCACCAATTTGCCTTTTAAGTCAGTACAATCTTACCCTGTTCAGATTCCTCATCTGAAAATTGAGAAGGTAGCAACAGATGTGCCTAAGGCCGTTTCCAAATTAAAACAAATATGACTTTCACATCAACAGAATTTCAAGGGACTTCTGCTCAGCTGTTAAGAAAAAGAAAATTATAAAATGACACAATTGCTTATTTTCCTATCATTTTAGATTACTTATTGCTATTAAGTGATCCTGATTCTGCTTATTATCCCCTTCACTAACACTGCTGACTTCACACAAGCAAAGATGTAAAGATTAACATCTTTTTTTCACAATTTTAAACCCCCCTACACACATAGATGTAGATTTCAAGAATGGAAATGGAAAGCTAATTGACATGCATCTCCAGTTGTTCACAAACTTTAGGACATTAGAATCACCTGGAAATTTTGTTAAAACACATATTTCTGGGCCACACCCCAGAGTTTCTAATTTGGTAGGTAAAGTGGAGCCTTAGAATGAATGTTTCTAACCCATTTCAAGTAGTACTAATACTGAAGGTCTGGGCATGCTTAGAGAACTACCTACCACTGTTTAGCATAGCTCCCACGGAGATGCATAGGTCTGCAGTGTGTATCATCTTCAAATCCCTTAAAGCCAAGATGCACCTCAGGCAATCATCTCTCCCCTCTTTATCAGAAAGTCATGATGATAATTGTTTTTTTTTTTTCATGTCAAAGCACTTTCCACCTATCCCTAATCAGTTGCCTACTGATTTCTATGTTCTTTTGACTATTTTCATTCAAAGATTTCAAGCCATTGTAAAACATACACTTCAATCTCTAGCATGATGTTTCCCCTTTGTTTTATTTTTGCAGTAGATTAGGATTACCCCTAGACTACACTACTTTTTAACACTTTAGTCATTGTGGCCATAATTTCCACACTGCTGGGAAAATAAAGTAAATGGAAGACAAGCCAGTTGAGTACAAAGTTTGCCATCATGTAGCTAATGCTCATAGAGTTATGGTATCATGTTCATTGCAGAGTTTCCATCTTTGCCTTAGCAGGATATGAGCTTATGATGGTGAAGGACAAACTCATTTGATGGTATTTGGGTAGATGGTTCTCAGTAAAGTAGAACCACAAACTCATACCCCTAACCTTAGGAAATGCTTCTCAGTGCACCTTCATAACTAACATGTGCTAGGGTCTCTATACTCTAAGAAGAATTGGTGGGAATAATTTATTCCCAGAATTATTGTGGGAAGTCTATGGAATAACACATAATGAGGAAGGAGTGTTTTATGATGAAACAAAAACCATAACCTTTTTTAATGGTATGTTACACAATTTAATTTTTAAAAGGCTGATGCCCCCATGCTAGTGGGAGCCTCTTTTCATCTGCTAGTATAAGGACTCAAATCTGATGTCCTGCTAGAGAGCCAGCATTAAAACACACAAGCAAACAATTCAAGAGGCTTAATAGCAATCCTCTTTCAAGGTGATAAAAACAGGATCTGTTCTTGCACACCACCTTCTGATACCAGGCTCCCCCTCCTTCCCACTTCCATTCCTGCTCATAGAGAATTTCAGCATTTGGCAGGTAGAGGAATAACTCAGGAGGTTGGAAGTGGAGGGATGCTGCAGGTTGCTGCTACTACTGCTGCTGCTGGTGATTGCATATGTTGGGGTAATTCATCCCTGTGCTAAAAAGATTCAAGCTTCAGTTGCAAACCCCTTGCTGAAGTTAACCATGCATCCCAACCCCATCAAGTTCAGCCCACCCAGGGGCCTGTCAGACATTAAGGTATTTCTTTCACATTCATGGTTGTCTGTAACATTTTAAAAACTTGCATGTGTGCTTTTTGGGTGTGTGCTTGGGGTGAGCACGACTATGCTTTAGGACACGCTATCTTAGATGTTGTCCCTCCATCTCCAAAATTCTTTTCATCAAATGCTTCCTATTTGGAAGTTTGTTAAATTTAACCTATACAGTAGAACTTTAAGCCCCCTCTAAGATTGCTTAAAGTCATCAACTAATTTCATTTAAAAAATTATTCAATCTATCTCTGACACTTCACATTTTGAGAAATACCTATAATATCTTACTAAACAGATTCCACTGATGCTCAGAATGTATTCCACACATGAGTCTAGCAGCTGAGTCTAGCAGCTGAGCTGTGAATTATTACTGGCAGGCATTATAGTATGACTCATGATTTCTATTAGTACAGACTGGTGTAGACATGAACTTTTTTTTTTTTTTAGTTTTTTAAAAAATATTTTATTTAATAAGACTGAGATATTGGAGTGGTCATTCCTTTTTTATGTTTGAATATCTGATTATTTTTTATTACCACCTGTAACACAATGTTAGATACTTCCAAATTATTTACGCTGGTCAGGGTCTTTATTTATTTATAGAGCTGATAATGTTATATGGCTCTTGTGAACTGATCTGCTTGGTGGTTTTTGCTCTTAATTTTCCTTTCCATTTAGTTGTGACTTTGTGCTAATGCAGGCTTTTTATTTGTTTTTAGATTTTCTCTGGGTATTTGGGTCAAGAAGATAACAGAATTCCCTTTCACTCTTTAAAAACCAAACATCTCTGAAAAGCAATTAAAAATTGGATCTATTCAAGGCTGAAACTGCTCTTTTCATGTTTAGTAAATCTAGATTAGACCTTTTCCAATTTGTGATGTAGTTGTATGCACTTATTGTGGAGTTTCTGAGACAGAAATAAACATTAAGGTTTGGCCCCCAATAGTATAACTGCCAGATCAGGCTGGAGATGTGGCCTGGTGGGGAGAGTAGTTGTCAAGTCCATCTGACTTTGTTACCTGTGAAAAAATAGCATTCTCCAGAAGCATCCTCTCTCTTCAAGGACTAAGTTTCATTGCCATCAATCCCAGACACATTCCAACCTTCTGGAAAGGGGATGCTTGATGACCAATATACCTCATCAGCTGGAGCCCCTGATACTCAAGAAGACCAGGCAAAGAGTTAAATTATTTTGAAAGGTAGTCAGGCCATGTAAGCCAGGGAGGTTTTTCTGAATACCAAAATTTTATTAGTCATGAAAACGATTTTAATCCTTTGTCCTATAATCTTGAGTCTCTAAATAAATACTGAGTAATACTAAGAATAACAACAATGGTGATGGTGATGTCATTCTTACACACCTAAGGTTCCACATTCCACAAGTAGAATCTAGCAGCCACAGAAGACTTAAAAAAGTGATTTCAATCTATTTTTTTTTTCATTAAAAAATATTAGACAAATATGATTCATAACCTGGGGCAACACTTTCTAACAATTTCTTCCTCTACTCTCCAATGTTCTTGTGAATTATCAAATCTCTCATATGTCCCTGCTCCAGCACTGTCCCTTGAGGCTCTGGATTATGTGGTATATCCTTTCTTTTTTCCATCTCTCCTTGTGAATACTTTGGTTTCTATTCCAACAATTAAAAAAAAA